>JAVJIF010013677.1:0-94522 GCA_038442645.1 Agave tequilana
AAAGTGAAAGCTCCGAAGCTCCTTTGTTGAAGCTAATCACCTACTAATATCTTGGTTAAGTATCTAAAACTAAACATCATAAGATTATTAGTAAACTATAACTACATGAGTTAATCATCATCAAAAACTAGAGTGGAAGGCCTCTGGGCCAACAGTGATCCCATCAGTGGTACCTGCAAACTTTAGCTTCCTATAAGAAAATTCCAGCAGCAGAGTGTGCCTGACTGTCTGAAGGCTAGCAGATTGGGGCCCATAAGCGAGTTCCTGTTATCATTTCTGAGTGAGAAAATCCAGTAGCAAAGCATACGACATAGTTGGTCTCCGTATGGGAGAAATCCCAACAGTAGAGTATGCCTTACTGTCCGTAGGCTAGCCGACGGGGCTCGTAGGCGGGTTCACATTGTCATCTCCGAGTGGGAGAGATCCCAGCAGCGGAGCGTGCGAACATAGTTGGACTTCGAGTGAAGAAATCCCAGCAGCAGAGTTGGCCTCGCAGTCATCTCCGAGTGGGGAAATCCCAACATCTGAGCAGAAAACTTGGTAGGGCTGCAATGATTAGGGGAAATATAGTTTTATTCAATTATTGAAATAAAATACATGGAATATAATCTAATACAGGGGGTAACATGGATGGAGGTACTGCCCTATCTTTATTTGAGAAAGAGGACCAATCAATCGTTTTGTATTGGGTGATCATGTGTTGTGGTTGGGTAGGCGGCGGAGCACTCAGCTGTCTGACCTGGAGGCCACTTTGGGGGTAAGGATGTATTCTTTGAGAAAGTCCTGGTGGACGAGTTCTTTCAGGTACCTCTAAAAGTTCTTGCAATGGATTGTTTTGTGTTTCCTTGCGTCATGAAAGGACAATACTATTCTACACTGGGGAGTGTAGGGTTGTATTAGATCGATCTCGAACACCTGACCCATGGTAGGTCCTTGATGGCATTAAAGATGTCGTTGATAAGAACCCTTAGCGGGGTGAAGTACTTTGTCGGCTTGAAGGTTTGTAGTAGACTCGGAGAGAGAATTGGGAGTGCCTATCTCTTGTAGGCATACTGACCGCAAATTTGGATTCCCGGCTTTGGCAGTAGCTTCATACTGTGGCTTGAACTTCTCTCCTTCATCGCCGCGTTTGGGGAGTGGTTAGAGGAGCTCTTCATCTCTTTTCCAAATAGATGTAGGGCTGAGTTCGGGATAGGGCCTCCCTCATCCGAGTGACGTTTGTTAATCTAAGGGTACAATCGCTCTTTATTTTGATGATTCTAAAACTCATGTAGCATGTGGTACTAATTATCTTAAAAGTGTTTTTAGTATACAGGTTTTAAGAGTAGAAGTATCAGCTTCAAAAGGAGATTCAAGTGATTGGACTCAAGTTTAAAAAGAGATTATATTTGAAGACGTCCACTTAAAGCTTTTGAAGACCGAGTCTACTCTTGAACTTTTATTTTGTAAGCTTTTATAATTTGTTTGTTAAGTTTAGTGCAGCGTATTGATGCTCAAGATATCACACATACGCGAAGTCTTTGAAAATAGATACAAACAATTTTCATGTTTTGATTTTCAAAATAATTTCAAAGTTTATCAAAAAGATTTTTTAAAATAAAGTATTTTTCAGTTTTGAGCTAAAGTCGGTTGACCGATCTCTGTACCAATCAAAAGATAGCTCTGGTCCATCGACCAAGCGTTTGACCACATGTGCGCAAATGTGCACATGAGCTTTCGCTCTTGGCCTAATCAACCGTCCAGTCAACCATTGGCTAAGCCCAGTTTTGGATGGCACTCGCCGGTTGACCGCACGGTCGACCTCTAGCACTGAGCTCAGAATGTTGTTCTGTCCGGTCGATTGCCCGGTCGACCGCAAGTATTGAGCTCAACTCTGAGCTCAGAGTGTCACTCTAGCCAGTCGACCACTCGATCGACTGATGGCAATGGCTAGCTCATTGTAGCCTTGGCCGATCGACCACTGGTTGATCGCCAGTGGTCAAACATGCTTATTTTGCCTATTAATGACTATTTTTTATAAAACCAGTCCAGATTCATTCCCAACGGTTATTTTTTATTTTTTATGATTTCTAACATATTTTTATTATTGGGATTTCTGGGAATTGGTCTCCAACCTGCTTATGTAAATAGGAGTGATTAGAGAGTGTTAAATATAAGTTTTTCAAAAGATTTACACAAGCTTTCAAAAGAAAATCTAGTTTTTGCTAAAAGATTTCAGTACTATTCTATTCTCTCTAGTTTTCTTACACTTTCTCTTGATCTTTCAATCCTTTATTCTATAGGAAAAGTGCAATAATGAGTGTTTGTGATCTTGTGAAAATCACCAAGTTTTGTAATTCTCAGTTCTTTGGTTGTTCCTCTTGGAAGGAGGGCAGTGAAATGGAGTTGCGACTTCAGATCCTGCGGGATCAAGTTAGAGTTGTAATTAGAGTTGATTATAGTAGAATCCTTCATGCGGTGAAGGCTGGGACATAAAGCAAGTGGCTTGAATCTCGATAACAATTCTCTGCATTTGTGACTGGTATTTCATTTGATCTTTCTAAATTCTCGCACTTCTATTTATTGTAATTATACTTGCTTATTATTTATTGTAAAATATCCTTGTTGACCTCTCTATTATTGTTTCATTTCTCTAAACATTAAGAAAAGCAATTATGCACCTTAACTCTTATTTTGAGAGGAATCATGAAGAGAGGTTCAGAGCCCTTCACCGTGTATACGAATTCATTTCTTGAATATAGAGATAGTTTATTGTGATTATTTTAATTTTCACTTTGTTTTTAGTCTATCACCTATTCACCTCCTCTTAGTGATTTTCATTTGGTATCAGAATTTGGACTCTTGTTTATAGGTTTCACCACATAAGAGTAATTATATTTGACCCATCACATTCTTTGTTTCACACACATGGCTTTCATTTGTGATAGCATTAAGTCCCCACCCAAGTCTGATGGCCTCAACTTTCCTATATGGAAAGTCAAGATGGTTTTTTTTTTCTTAAATCCTTATGAAGTAGAGTTGCTAAGGCCATTACCAAGGAGTTCAAATAATCCCAAGGTGATGAAGATACTTGGTCCGAAATTGAGACCAAGGAGTTTGATGCAAATTTCAAAGCCCACTATGCGCTCACGCAAGCCTTGAATAATGATAACCTATCCCGTGTTATAAATTGCACATCTGCATATGAAGTTTGGCAATTTTTGATTACTACTCATGAGAGTACCTCTTAAGTGATGAGAGCCAAAATTGATTTATTACGTTCTCAATATGAGAACTTTCGTATGCATGATAATGAGTCTATAAAGACATGGTTACAAAATTTACTAAGATTACTAATAGACTCTCTTATCTAAGCAACAAGATTGAAAATGAACAAAAAGTGCGAAAGATCATAAGAGCTCTCCCAATATCTTGGTAAGTAAATTAAATAACCTTGAAGGAGCTCAACGATAAAGAAGAAATAGACTTCATGGGTCTTATTGAAAATCAAAAGACTAATGAGATGGAGTGTAACGATAAAGAAGAATGAGATACTAAAAAGAAGAAAAGCATAGCTTTAAATGTTTTTCTTCCAAAAATAAAGATCTAGATCATAAAGAAGATGATGATGAAAAGCTCTCTCTCCCTCCTAGTAAAGAACGTGAAAATTATTTTCTACAAGAGAGACAAATTCAACAACAATAAAAAAAGACAAGGCAAAGAAGAAAGAAAAGGTAATGAAATAGGACCATCCTATATTTGCAGGAACTGGGTCACCTTATCGCGGATTGCCCCGAGATGAGCAACAAAGGAACATCATTCAAGAACCCCTATAAGAAGAAGGCTATAAAAGCCACTTGGGATGATTCGGAGAGTGACTCCAAAGAAGATGTTGACAAGGCAAATGTTTTCTTCATGGTTCACGGGACAATTCCCCCAAGCTAACATTGGAGCCTACTCTTGCTGATTCTGAATTAACATTGGATGAACTTGGTTTTGCTTTTCAAGAACCTGATAGAAAATATATTTCTCTTAAATTTCAATATGCAAAATTAAGAAAGGAAAATGAGTTTTTCCAAAATAAGTTGAATATTGTTTCTAAAGAGAAAGAAAATTTATCTATTTCATTTAAGAAAATCAATCTTTACAAAATTGCTTGAAGGATAAAAGCTCTATGACCTTGATTGAAAATAATGATTTTGAAGTTTTGAATAAAAAAATGGATGGTTTGGATTCTACTTTAAAGTATGTGCTACAAAAATAGAATTGAATCTTTGTTTCCAAAGAGTTGAACTCGAAGGAAACAATCATTTCATGCACAATACACAAAGCATGCACACTGTTAGGACACATATATCGCATAATTATTACTGCATTCCAACATTTATTCTGTAATAAACTCACTAGTCTTAATGTTTGAATATATGCAGGATATAGTAGAAAGAAGATAAAGCAAATCAATAAAAATGTACACAGTATGGCTGAAAAGCACCTATATGCATTGAGAGAAATGTACACGGTATGGCTAAAAAGCACTCGAGGGAAAAGTTGAGTGTTGTAATGCGATTTTAGGATCAAGAGTTTGTAACAACGATTCTTCAATAAAAATCAGTCTTCTTCAATACAGATCTTGCAGTGTTTCAGTCGAAGTTTTCTATACTTCTTTCTTTTATTTTTGTGATGCAGTTTTCTTCTTTTCATTGCATGTTTTACTTTATGAACTCATCAACAATCTCATGCATGCTTACTCTTATTTTCTTTTATTAGTTCTTTTGTTCTCAACATAGATCAGAGGAGGAAGACATTAAAGCGACATCAAGGAATAAAGCCACCGGGTTTCATCTTCCTCTTCCATTTCTAAGGTTTTTTTCTTCATCACTTTAATTAGTTAAGTCTTCGCACAAGGTTGGTAATCTTTTTCTTTTTATTTTCTTCATATTTTTAATGCATTAAAGACTTGAGTTCTCAAAACAATCATCACACCTTTCTTTAAAGGATTTCTCAACTAAATTAAGATAAAAATTAGATTTTTAATAACTAAAATTTAACAAGTCTCTGTGGATTCGACCTTTAACTTATCACTACGCAATTTTACTAAAAGATTTTAGCAAGTTTAGGTTTTCATAACTTGTACGTGATTTAACAACGATGGAGTTTTCTTATGAACTTCGAATTGTGAACAATTTTTGGCGCCATTGCTGGAGACTTGTCAAAATTTTTGTTTTTGAAAATCAATATTTAATCTTTTTCTAGTTTCTAAACAAATTAAAAATTAAAAATAAAAAATTTAATTAAAATTTTTTTAGAAATTTAATTATTTTTTTAAATTCAAAATTTTTTCTTTTATTTTCTTTTCCATCCCTATGATCTAAACTTCAAAATTTTCTTTTTCAGGGATCTTGCATGAACGAGCGAAGATTTGCATAATACGATGAAACTTGCTTGCTTATGACATAATTGCATTGCAAAAAAAAATTTGCTTGCTTCAGAGTCGTCGGAAAGGTTAGTAATTCCTAACTTTACCCATGACTCTCCTGTTAGAGGGGTTTTGGAGGTGCTTATTGATTGAACTTGTGTTGCATTGAGCATATTGCATAAAAAGATCTTAAGAATT
The DNA here is from genome assembly GCA_038442645.1 of Agave tequilana. Taxonomy (NCBI): domain Eukaryota; kingdom Viridiplantae; phylum Streptophyta; class Magnoliopsida; order Asparagales; family Asparagaceae; genus Agave; species Agave tequilana. The sequence continues at coordinate 5,594 of JAVJIF010013677.1, forward strand.
GTCCCCTATTACATAAGATTAGGATTCATCATCTGTTCTTTGGCTTAAAAATCACAATGCATATAAGTTTTCCAAGCTTGAACTAAATTTAAAATCAATTAGAAACTTGACCACTAGGAATTCACGCTCATTAAGTGGATTTATTTTTGGAATACTTCGGTGATTACTTTTAAGCTCGCGAGAGAGGGCTTTCTTATCTAGAAATGGTGACTTAGCCATTGCGGTGGTGCCTGGCCTGAAGAAAGGACCGAGGAACTTCCCTATCAAAGAGAAGGTGACTGAATTTAGTAAGCGCCCAGCCTGGGGGAGAACCGAATCGCTTATTTGACGGCTTTAACTGGTCAGTCCACAATCTGTCCAACCCAGTTATGAGCTGTCTAACTAGGAAAAATTATATTCTCTTATGATTAGTGGTTGAAAAACTGATTACTTATAAATTAAATTCAAGATAAAGAAAATACTTGATTGGTTGAGTTATCTTCTGTGCAATCTTATCTAAGATTTAGGAAATCCTTCATCAGGGCAGTACCCTGATTCGTGCAAAAGTGAAGTGTCTATTAGAATTCATTACTATCTCTGACCCTACTACTATAATGGGTGATACGAATCAAACTCAACAAATGACCTTAAAGGATTACATGTATTCTACAAGGTCCATCCAACCTTCCTGTATCACTTTGTTGGCCCTTATAGTAAATTTGCCCTTATAGTAAATTTCGAGATTAAATCCGGTATGACACAGATGCTTGCAATCTTTCGGGGATTAAAAAATGAGAACCCATACCAACATGTTAGAGAATTTGAGGATATTTGTGGAACCATGAAGTATAATCAAATGACGGAGGAATCCCTAAAACTTAGATTATTTCCCTTTTCCCTAAAATAAAAAGCCAAAGCTTGGCTTCTTTCTCTCCAACCGGGTTAAATTTCCACTTGGGATGGACTAGCCGAAGTCTTCTAAATAAAATTCTACTCCAAGCAAAAAACTACTACCATACGTCAAGCCCTCAACACCTTTCATCAATTATAAGGGGAGACGTTTTTCACATATTTTGAAAGATTCAAGGATTTTTTTTTCTTAAGTATCCTCATCACGGATTTGAAAAAAATCCATTTGATCCAAATTCTTTACGAAGGCTTAGACTACTCAAATAAGACCATGATTAGTCCTTTTGCAATAGAACATTCACTAATAAAATGGCCAATGATGCATGGGGATTCTTTGAAGAGGCAGCAAAAAACGCTCTAGAGTGGGAGCTTGTTAGTGTTGATGGTAAGCAACCCACCATCACAACTGCCACCAATAGGGGTGATATGCATAAAATCAACCCCAATTTTGAGAATGATGCCAAATGACATTCGTAGTATGAAGACTTGAAGCGTTAGAATAAGCAAGGAAGCACAATCTTTGGCTCTCGAATGCCCTGAGTTGCAAATTATCAAAGCAGAGCAATCAAATATACTCAATACACGCAAGCCCAACCCCAACAACAACCCATTAAGTGAAACGTACAATCCAGATCAGTAGAACTATCCCAACCTTTCATGGAAATCTTCTGAAGAACAAGAATATGGTAGATCATCATCACTTCAAGGACCATCTTCTAATAATCAATTTCACAAGGGAAATACAACACCATCTGTCCCTCCTCCATATGTCCCTCTCAATCAAAGAAAATTATCTTTAGAGGATACTCTCCAACAATTCATACAGAGCCAAGTCATAACTAATCAAACCTAAGCCCAAATAGCTCACAATCAGAATTAGATGATAGCCCAACTCAAGGTTCAGATAGAACAGTTAGCTACATCTGTTAGGAAGAGAGAATGGACATTTCCCTAGTCAAACTGTGCCGAACTTGAGAGGACAACCTGCTCCTCAAAATACTCATAAAGGCAGTTTGAAATTGGTTCTAGTTCAAATCGTGAAGTCCAAGCCATCCACTCTTTACGGTCAGGAAAGAGAGTGGACAACCAAGTCCAAGCTCTACCAAACAATCCTAATGTTGTCAATGAAAAAGAAAAAGAGAACCCAAAGGAGTCAACAAAGAAAGATGACCAAGTTATTGTTGACAATCAAGAGAAATTCTTTGTGCCCAAGGCCCCATTCCTCAACGTCTTTAACCAACTAGGAAGAAAAATCACTGTGAGAGAATTCTAAAAGTTCTCAAAAATATCCAAATCAGCATTCCCTTCTTGGATGTCATCAATCAGATTCCTTAATATGTCAGGTTTCTAAAGGACCTAACCATCATCAAGAGGAAAAATTCTGTGTCTCATGAAGTTGTATTTGCTACACAAGTGTCATGTCTCATCCAGCAACCCATTGCACCCAAGTATGAGGATCCAAGGAGTCCAACTATCTCTGTTAGGATAGGAGATCAGGTTATGGATCGGTGTCTGCTAGATCTAAGGGTAAGTGTAAACCTCTTATCTTATTCTGTGTACAAACTATTAGAGGGGAGTTACAACCCACTAACCTTACATTGCTTCTAGCAGATAGGTCAGTTAAGGTCTCCAAGGAAATTGTTGAGTATGTTATTTTGAAGGTCGACGAATTCTATTTCTTTGCAGACTTTGTGGTCTTAAACACTGAACCAGTTAGAGATCCAAGCAATCACTCCCCTGTGATTTTAGGGAGACCATTTCTTGCTACTGCTGATGCTGTCATTAGATGTAGGAATTGAGTCATGACCTTGTCGTTTGGAAATATGACTGTGGAGCTAAATATTTTTCACACTAGTTTCCAACCACATGTAATGGACGATCATGAGGAGGTCAACATCATTAATGTGTCGGTCAATCACACCTTTGAGAAGTCTTGCTATGAAGACCCCTTAGAGAAATGCTTGCCCATTTTGGAATGAATTTTGACATTGAGGAGTTTATAGAAGAGGTCAAGCATTGTTAGATTTTGTTCCCATTATGGACACCAACTTATGGAGACCCAACGCAGAACCCTTGCCATTGCTAACATCCGTTCCTGTTCCATCAATCATCGAGCATCCTAAGTTGGAGCTCAAGCCTTTACTAGACACATTAAAATATGCCTTCCTAGGTGCGTCAGAAACCTTGTCTGTGATAATTTCTTCTCATTTAGACAAGGACCAAGAAGAGAAGTTGACAGATGTTCTTGGGGAACATAAGAAGCTATAGGATGGACCATAGCAGACATAAAGAAAATTAGCCCCTATGTGGTAATACACCAAAGGCATCTCGAAGAGAATGTAACCTTAGAGAACGACAGAGGTGTTTAAACCCTGTTTTGAAAGAGGTGGTAAGAACGGAGGTCATGAAATTATTAGATGGGGTTATCAATTATCCTATCTCCGATAGTCAGCAGGTTAGTCAAGTACAAGTTGTGCCCAAAAAGTCTGGAGTCACAGTTATTACTAATGAGAATAATGAGTTGGTTCTATCTCGTGTTCAAACTGGTTAGCGAATGTGCATAGACTATAGAAAACTTAACTCTATGACTAGGAAAGATAATTTTTCTCTACCCTTCATCGACCAAATGTTAAAACGTCTTACCGGTCATGCTTACTACTCCTTCCTTGATGGTTATTCTGGATATAACCAAATCCCTATTGCTCATAAGAATTAAGAGAAAACTACATTCACTTGTTCGTTTGGCATATTTGCCTACCATCGCATGCCCTTTGGGCCATGCAATGTACCGGCTACTTTTCAGCGGTGTATGTTAAGCATCTTTTTGAACATGGTCGAGCGATTTCTAGATGTTTTTATGGATGACTTCTCTGTCTTTGGGTCTACTTTTGATGACGGTTTGTATCATCTATCATTGGTATTAATAAGATACAAGGAGAAGAAACTAGTTCTTAATTGGGAAAAATGCCATTTCATGGTGAAATCTGGGATTGTCTTATGACACATTATTTCTGAGAGAGGTATAGAGGTTGATAAAGTTAAGGTAAAACTAATCTCTAAATTACAACCTCATAGAAGTGTTTGGGAGGTGTGATCCTTCTTAGGTCATGCTGGATTCTACTGCCGCTTTATCAAAGACTTTTTGAAAAATTTCAAACCTCTGTGTGACCTTCTAGTAAAGGATGTTCCCTTTGAGTTCACCCCGTCTTATTTGGTAGCCTTTGAAAGGCTCAAGATCGATTAAACTCGGCACCCATCATCTGACTACCTAATTGGAATCTTCCATTTGAGGTGATGTGTGATGCTTCTGACTATGCGGTGGGGGTTGTCTTAGGCCAGTGAGTGGATAAATTTTCTCATGTCATTTTCTATGCTTGTAAGACTCTAAACGATGCCTAACTGAACTACTCCACCACTGAAAAAGAGTTCTTGGCAGTCGTTTTCGCTCTTGCCAAATTTCATCCCTACCTTATAGGTTCTAAGGTCCTAATCTACACCAATCATGTAGCTTTAAACTACCTTCTCACAAAAAAGGATGCTAAATCCTATTTAATCCGTTGGATCTTACTCCTACAGGAATTTTATCTAGAAATTCACGATAAAAAGGGCGCTGAGAATGTTATCGCAGATCACTTATCTAGGATAGTAGATGAATCTATGTCTGACTCGCTACCTATCCTTGAGGCATTTTCTGATGAGCAGTTAATATCAGTTTCTCCTTTGACTGTCAGTGGTATGCTGACATTGTAAACTACCTTGTCATGGAACAAATGCCCGATTCATGGACCAAGAAAGAATGATTGCGTTTCTTCGCTAAGATCAAATGGTTCTTCCGAGATGAATCATACTTGTTCAAATACTATCCTGATTAGATTATTCAAAGCTGCATTCCTGACTCAGAATTTAGAAACATCCTTTCATTTTGCTATGACCAAGCTTGTGGTGGTCATTTTAGTGGGAAGAAAACTGCTGTAAAAATTTTGAAATGTGATATTTATTGGTCCACTTTGTTTTGTGATGCTCATGTCTACTGCCAATCTTGTGATCATTGTCAACAATTAGGGAAAATTGCATGACGGAATGAAATGCTGTTAAACCCGATCTTAGTTGTCAAAATCTTCAATGTTTGGGGCTTCCCTATGCCTCGTGGGTACCAATATATCCTTGTGGCAGTTGACAACGTCTCTAAATGAATAGAGGCCATAACATGTAGATCCAATGACAACAAAATTGTGGTAAACTTCTTGAAAGAGAATGTATTCTCTCGTTTTGGCTTTCCTCGTGCAATCATTAGCGATGGTGAAAAATATTTCTACAATCGTACATTTGAAGCCTTAATGAAGAAATAATGCATCAATCAAGAGTAACCACCCCTTGCCACCCCCCACAAACTAGTGGCCATGTAGAGTTTCCAATCGAGCCATCAAGACCATTCTAGAGAAAACTGTAAACAACACTAGAAAAGATTGGTATTTTTGATTGACTAATGCCTTATAGGCATATAAAACTAGGTTGAAAACTCCTATTGGAATATCTCGATAGATGTTAGTCTATGGCAAAGCTTGCCATCTTCTTGTCGAGCTAGAACACAAGGCATACTGGCGATCAAATGCCTAAATTTTGATTTAGACAAGGCAGGAGAGTCTAGAAAACTTCAACTGAATGAGCTTGAAGAGATAAGAAACGATGCATATGACTGTGCAAAATGGTACAAGGACCATATGAAAATGATACATGATCAGGTCATAATTCGTAAGGAATTCCAGCCAGGACAGAAAGTCTTGCTTTACAATTCACGTTTATATATTTTTTCAGGAAAACTGAAATCCCGTTGGACCGGTCCCTACATCGTTCATAAGATGTACCCACATGGTGCAGTTGAGGTCCGCAATGCCACGGATGGTACGACTTTTAAAGTAAATAGCCATCGTTTAAAATCATGCTGTGAGTATCCGATCCTAGAAGTGGAAGAAATCCTTCTGGAAGATCCTATTTATGAGGATTGATCAACATACATGCTAGGGATTCATTTCTATATTATAGTTTTTGTGTTTTTTCTCTTAACTAGGCAATGATGGATGACATCAACTCGTTCTCATCAGGTACTATCTACCCTTCATATTCTTATGTTTGCAGCACGCTATGTATTCATTCATGCATTGAGGACAATGCAATGAGATAAGTGAGGGAGGGTTCTAACATAGGTTTTCTTTTAGGTCCAAAAAAATAAAAAAATAAAAAAAACATTTTGAAAGGAAAAATAATACTTTGACGTTTTTTTGAAAGAAATTAAGTTAATTTTAAGGGATAGGAGAATCATAATTAGGATTTCTTATACTTGGTTGAAATAAGAATATATGTTTGATTTCTAAGATTATGAAGAAAATTGAAAAAGTAATTTAGTCTTGATTTTTACCTTGATGAAATATACATATACACTTACACAATTAGTGTTCAAAAACAAAGATTCTTATGCCTTATAGAAAAAGAAGAAGAAAAAATTATATATAATAAGAATCCTTTGATTAAGCTGAGTTTTTGTGACTCATAAAGCATAATTATTCATGCTTAAAAGTGGTCCATATCATCAAATAAAATCCTTAGTTTTGTGGCGTTATTTGCTTGAATCCTAAGTCCGTGGGGTGTCTTCTCACTTGGTGCCCTAAAACCGTCTGGTTTGGGAGTCACCGACTAAGGCTCGTTACATTTGCAAATTAGAAAGCCTAAGAAACTAAGAAATATTATCACCAATATATACATAAATAAGGTATAAGAGTTAGGGTTGAAGAACTCTTAGTAAAAAATTCACGGTCACAAGATACATATGACTTAGGATAAAATAATAGACTAGATGAGAATATAATTATATTCCTAATCCTCATTGATGACAAACTTTGAATAGAGACTAAGTTTAGAGATGAATAGTTTAGTGCTCCTATAACTTACAAATTGCTTAACTCTCGTAAAAATACTTCAAATATTTTCTCTTTTTTTCAAAATGCATTTTCGAAAATACTAACAATTTATTTCTTTGATTTATGGATTTTGTGGGTGTAATCCACTAAAAATCATCACGAGACAAAATTATCCTCTAGGGGTAACCTAGAGGTTTAATGGCTTGTTGCACGTGCTAAGTGCAATCGTGATTCCTACGAAAGTGAGTTAGGTTAGGTCAGTTTAGTTTCTTTTTTCTCTTTGTTTTGCTCGAGGACGAGCAAAGATAAGCGTAGGGTGTGTTAGGACACATATATTGTATAATTATTACTGCATTCTTACATTTATTCTGTAATAAACTCACATGTCTTAATATTTGAATGCATACGGGGTATGGTAGAAAGAAGATAAAGTAAATCAACAAAAATCAATTCAAATCTAGAGGCCATCTTATATGAAAACTGAATCTACTAGATAAGATAATACCATCAAAAATCAAAGAAAAAATAGAATTTTTGAAAACCATTTCATTTTTGCTGAATATAAAAGGATAGAATGTCAAATTCAGAAAAGAAACCAGAATTCTGAGGGGATAAAAGTATAAAGGGGAAAACAACAGACCAGATCCCCCATCCTCTGGCTCAATGGCCAAGGCCGCGTTTTCGCGGCCATACTTTTGAATTAGGGGGAGTGTTTGCTCTTTATCTTCCTACACTATCTGTTATCCTAATTTTCCTATAAATACTTGTATGCATTGAGAGAAATGTACATGGTGAGGCTGAAAAGCAATCGAGGAAAAAGTTGTACGTTGTAATGTCAGTTTGGTATCAAGAGTTACAACAATTCTTCAATAAAAATCGGTCCTCTTCAGTACAGATCTTATAGTATTTTAGTCTAAGTTTTCTTTACCTCTTTCTTTTATTTTTATGATGCAATTTTTTTCTTTTCATTGCATGTTTTACTTTATGAACTCATCAACAATCTCACACATGCTTACTCTTATTTTCTTGTATTAGTTCTTTTGTCTTCAACATAGATCGGAAGAGGAAGACATGAAAGTGATGTCAAAGAACAAAATAAGTTGAATATTGTTTCTGAAGAGAAAGAAGATTTATCTATTTCATTTAAGAAAATCAATCTTTACAAAATTGCTTGCAAGGATAAAAGCTCTATGACCTTGATTGAAAACAATGATTTTGAAGTTTTAAAGAAAAAATGGATGGTTTGGATTCTACTTTAAAGTATGTGCTACAAAAATAGAATTGAATCTTTGTTTCCAAAGAGTCAAACTCGAAGGAAACAATCATCTCATGCACAATACACAAAGCATGCACACTGTTAGGACACATATATCGCATAATTATTACTGCATTCCAACATTTATTTTGTAATAAACTCACTTGTCTTAATGTTTGAATATATGCAGGATATTGTAGAAAGAAGATAAAGCAAATCAATAAAAATCAACTCAAATATAGAGGCCATCTTATCTGACGACTGGATCTACTAGATAAGATAATACCACCAAAAATCAAAGGAAAAAATGGAATTTTTGAAGACCAATTCAGTTTTGCTGAAGATAAAAGACTAGAGCATCAAATTCAGAGAAGAAACCAGAATTTCGAGGGGATAAAAGGATAAAGGGGAAAACAATGGACCAGATCCCCATCCTCTAGCTCTACAGCCAGAGAAAGGCCGCATTTACGCGGACCAAGCTGCGTTTCTATGGCCATACTTTTGAATTAGGGAGAGCGTTTGCTCCCCCTATCTCCCTACGCTCTCTCTTATCCCTACTTTCCTATAAATACCTGTATGCATTGAGAGAAATGTACACGGTAAGGCTGAAAATCAATCGAGAGAAAAGTTGAGTGTTGTAATGCGAGTTTGGGATCAAGAGTTTATAACAACAATTCTTCAATAAAAATCAGTCTTCTTCATTATAGATCTTGCAGTGTTTCCATCGAAGTTTTCTATACTTCTTTCTTTTATTTTTGTGATGCAGTTTTCTTCTTTTCATTGCATGTTTTATTTATGAACTCATCAAGAATCTCATGCATGCTTACTCTTATTTTCTTTTATTAGTTCTTTTATCTTCAACATAGATCAGAGGAGGAAGACATTAAAGTGACAACAAGGAATAAAGTCACCGGGTTTCATCTTCCTCTTCCTTTTCTAAGGTTTTTTTCTTCATCACTTTAATTAATTAAGTCTTCGCACAAGGTTGGTAATATTTTTTTATTTTTTCTTTCATATTTTTAATGCATTAAAGACTTGAGTTCTCAAAACAATCATCACACCTTTCTTTAAAGGATTTCTCAACTAAATTAAGATAAAAATTAGATTTTTAATAACTAAAAATTTAACAAGTCTCTGTGGATTCGACCTTTAACTTATCACTACGCAATTTTATTAAAAGATTTTAGGAAGTTTAGGTTTTCATAACTTGTACGCGATTTAACAACGATAGAGTTTTCTTATGAACTTCGAATTGTTGAACAGCTTTTGGCGCCGTTGCTGGGGGCTTGTCAAAATTTTTGGTTTTTGAAAATCAACATTTAATCTTTTTCTAGTTTCTAAACAAATTTAAAAATTAAAAAGAAAAAATTTAATAAAAAAAATTTTCAAAAATTTAATTAAATTTTTTTTAAATTCAAATTTTTTCTTTTATTTTCTTTTCCATCCCTATAATCTAAACATCAAAATTTTCTTTTTGCAGGGATATTGCATGAACGAGCGAAGATTTGCACAATAGGATGAAACTTGCTTGCTTATGACATAATTGCATTGCTAAAAAAAAATTGCTTGCTTCAGAGTCATCGGAAAGGTTAGTAATTTCTAACTCTACCCATGAATCTCTTGTTAGAGGGTTTTGGAGGTGCTTATTGATTGAACTTGTGTTGCATTGAGCATATTGCATAAAAAGATCTTAAGAATTATCCCCTCTTACATAAGATCGGGATTTCATCATCCGTTCCTTGGCTCAAAAATCACAATGCATATAAGTTTTCCTAAGCTTGAACTAAATTTGAAATCAATTGAAACTTACCACTAGGAATTCACGCTTTGGGAATACTTCGGTGATTACTTTTAAGCTCGCGAGAGAGGGCTTTCTTATTTAGAAAGGGTGACTTAGCCATTGCGGTGGTGCCTGGCCTGGAGGAAGGACCGAGGAACTTCCCTGTCAAAGAGAAGGTGACTGAATTTAGTAAGCGCCCAGCCTGGGGGAGAACTGGAATCGCTTGTTTGACGGTTTCAACCGGTCAGTCCACAATCTGTCCAACCCAGTTATGAGCTGTCTAACTAGAAAAAATTATATTCTCTTATGATTAGTGGTTGAAAAATTGATTACCTTTAAATTAAATTCAAGATAAAGAAAATACTTGATTGGTTGAGTCATCTTCTGTGCAATCTTATCTAAGATTTAGGAAATCCTTCATCAGAGCAGTACCCTGATTCATGTAAAAGTGGGTTCGTGTTAAGGGTCTATTAAAATTCATTACTATCTCTGACCCTACTGCTATAATGGGTGCTACGAATCAAACTCAACAAATGACCTTAAAGGATTACATGTATTCTACAAGGTCCATCCAACCATCCTATATCACTTTGTCGGCCCTTACAGTAAATTTCAAGATTAAATCCTGTATGACACAGATGCTTCTAGTCTTTCGAGGATTAAAAAATGAGAACCCATACCAACATGTTAGGGAATTTGAGGATATTTGTGGAACCATGAAGTATAATCAAATGACGGAGGAATCCCTAAAACTTAAATTATTTCCCTTTTCCCTAAAAGAAAAGCGAAAGCTTGGCTTCTTTCTCTCAAACCGGGTTCAATTTCCACTTGGGTCGGACTAGCCGAAGACTTCTATAGAAAGTTCTACTCCAAGCAAAAAACTACTACCATACGTCAAGCCCTCAACACCTTTCATCAATTATAAGGGGAGATGTTTTTCACATATTTTGAAAGATTCAAGGATTTTTTGCTTGAGTATCCTCATCACTGATTTGAAAAAAAATCCATTTGATCCAAATTCTTTACGAAGGCTTAAACTACTCAAATAAGGCCATGATTAGTCCTTTTGCAGTAGAACATTCACTAATAAATTGGCCAATGATGCATGGGGATTTTTTGAAGAGGCAGCAGAAAATGCTCTAGAATGGGAGCCAGTTAGTGTTGATGATAAGCAACCCACCATCACAACTGCCACCAATAGGGGTGGTATGCATAAAATCAACCCTAATTTTGAGAGTGATGCCAAAATTACATTAGTAGTACGAAGACTTGAAGCGTTAGAATTAAGTAAGGAAGCACAATCATTGGCTCTCGAACCATCTAAGTCAGTGGTGTCTCCCGTTTGTGTCCTTTGTAACAGTAAGACCACTTGGTTGAACAATGCCCCGGATTGCCAATTATCAAAGCAGAGCAAGCAAATATACTCAATACACACAAGCCCAATGATCGAGCCAAACCTGCACAAAAAAAATACAGAAATTTAGAACAGTGCTAGGTCCTCAATTCTACCATGTAGCCTAGGGCTAATGGGTCATGATCCACAGGGAGGGACAGCGATGGAAGCGTTATGTAAGTTTCTTCTTTTAATTTAACAAATTTAGTTAATACTTATCTTCTCAATTTATAAAAAGAAAATAAAAATGTTAAGTTAAGTTAAGAAGAAGATGGTAGAAGAAGAGATGATGGTATCGTTGTTGTTTTATCTATAAAAGAAAAGGAACGAGATAAAGAAAAGTATGATGCAAAGATTAGAAATAAAAAGAAATAAAAGAAGAATATTAACCTCTACTATTGAACCATAAATGAAATTTACCTTAGTATCGAGTAAAGCAATCTACTATTGAACCATAAATGAAATTTACCTTAGCATCGAGTAAAGCAAAGTAGTAGAAAAGAATAAAGGAAAGAAAGGCTTCGGCGAGATTGAGCACAACGAAGAAAAGTGGGAAACCTCCATTGATTGTCACCTTCAATATAAGCTTCTTGAAGAAAAGATTACAATAGTGTCACTCTATAATAACTCTTCCTCTCTTTTGATCATGTAACTCTCTCGAGCCTAAAAATAAAATAAAAAATAAAAATTACATTGAAGAAGAAAAGAAAAACCTAAACTAAAGCTCTCTCTGAGATGGTGTGTTTTTTGCCTTCGAGTTATGAGGGTATTTATAGGAGAAAACCAGAGGCATAGACGTGCATGAAGATAGGAAGAGTTGGATATCTCGGAATTTGAATTCTTCCCTTATCTCCAAACTTGATTTGATTTATCCAGAAATTCAATTCTGATCTGCAGGCTGTTGGCGTGTTAATTGTTAAATATCACTTAACAACTAATAGAATTTGAACGAGTGATCAACAAAAGAATTGTAGCCCTTTAAGTCTTCTTTCTGTAGCATCTTGAATCATCAGATTTGACCTTCGATAATGAAAGTTATGATTAAAATACTAAACAGTATCTAGCCTGAATCCGAATCTAGATTGCTTCATCTCATCTGTTGATCTACTCTCAATCCATTTATCCTCTTGGATTTTCAATTTGTCATCTAGAATTGATAAGATATTCATTTATCTTCAGCGAAACAGATAGGGTCTTCAAATAATCCATTTTTTCTTTGAAATGAGATGATATTATCTTATCTGATATATTCAGTTTTCAGATAAGATCGCTTCTATAATCTTTGGATTTGAATCGATGCCTTTTCTTTTGAACTTTTTAATTTAATTGGATAAATTTCATGATTATCTTCTCCATATCATACCCTACATGAATTAAGACATTAAGACAAGTTATTTGTAATATTCATTACAGAATATATGTAGGAATATTATAATATTTATGCAATATATGTGTCCAAACACACCCCCACACTTATCTTTTGCTCGTCCTACAGCAAAACAAAGAGAGAAGAAAAACTAAACTAACTCACTTTCGTAGGAATCACGGTTGCACTTAGCACGTGCAACAAGCCGTTAAACCTCTAGGATACCCCTAGAGGACGAGTTTTGTCTCGTGTGGGTTTTCAGTGAATTGCACCCACAAAATCGATGAAGAAAAAGAAATGAATTGTTAGTATTTTTTTTAAAACGCATTTTTGAAAGGAAAAACTATTTGAAGTATTAATGTAAAATTCAAGTAATCTATAAGTCATAGGATTATCAAAACTTAGACATTCCTAAACTTAGTCTTTATTCAAAAACTTGTTTTCATTCAAGGTAAGGATTAAAATTGTATTTCTCATATAGTCTATTATTTTACCCTAAGTCATATGCACCTTGTGACCGTGAAAATTTGGCTCAGGATTCATCAACTCTAACTCTTATGCCTTATTATTTTCCTTTCTTTTTTTTCTTTTTCTTTTAATTTATGGCTGTAATATCCCTTAGCTCTATTAGGCTTTCTAATTCGCCCATGTAACGAGCCTTAGTCGGTGACTCCCAAACTAGACAATTTTAGGGTACCGGATGAGAAAGCACCCCAAGGACTTAGAACTCAAGCAAACAAGGCCACAAAACTAAGGATTTTTATTTATATGAACCACTTTAGGCGTGAATATTTATGCTTTCTGAGGCACAAATACCCAGCTTAATCAGAGGATTTTTTTTGATATATGTATATATATATATTTTTATATAAGGCATAAGAATCTTTGTTTTAGAACCCCAAGTGTGTAAGTGTATAAAGTATGCATATTTCATCAAGGTAAAAATCAAGACTAAATTACTTTTTCAATTTTTTTTCTAACCTCAAAATCAAACAAATAATTTTATTTTGACCAAGTATAAGAAATCCTAATTATGATCCTCTTATTCCTTAAAATTAATTTAATTTTTTACAAAAATAAGTCAAAGTATTATTTTCCTTTTCAAAAAGTTTTAAAGAAAGTTTTTTTTTAAAGTTTTAAAGAAAGATTTTTTTTTTAGATTAGTGAAGTTAGCATGTTAGTAAACCCTCCCCACACTTAACTCATGCATTGTCCTCAATGTATGAATGAAATGCAATAATACATGAAAAAAGAGAAAGGGAAGGAAAATTGTCACCTCAAGGTGGTGGTTCCGGTGGTGGTTGATTAGTCTACAATTCTGCATTATTATGTCGCATTTTCCCACCGATTTATGAATAAACTGTCGGTCTAATTCGTGTTTTGGTCTCTATTGCAGGTACAACCAAAGTTCAAGGGCAAAGATGTAATAAGAGCTTAATTATACCCATTTATGGGTAATTAAATCCGCATTACTTGGAGGCCAAGCAAGGGATCATCTAGAAGATACATTGAACCTAACCTCTCGCGCACATCAGACGGATCTGCGGACGAAATTACCCAAAACGGCATATACCAAGAAGCGTCTCGAAGCCAGACGGAGCCACGGACCAAAACCAGGGACCTAAGTCCCTGGTATTGCCGCGGATCCGCGGCAATCCTTGCGGATCCGCGGCACTAGTACGGATCCACGCGTCGATTTTCGACGCATGGCCCCGTCTCGTCTTCTGGATCCTTCTGAGCCCTATAAATAGCCCTGCAGAGAGCCAAAACGCAAGCAGTCTTCGTTTTTAGGAGTAGGTGCAGATTTTAGGAGTAGTGTAGGTGAGTGTTCTTCATTTCTTGTATTTTCTTTTCTTTTTAGATCATTGTAGTAGGGCTGAGTGATTCATAGAGAGAGATTGAGAGGGATTGATGTAATAGAGAGTGACACTCTATGTAAAGGTGCCTCCTTTCTCTTCCATTGTAATATCCTTCACCTTCTACATGATTTCTTGCTAGTTTTTCTTCTCATGGCAATCTAACTACTAACCACTAACCATCTAACCACTTACTTGATAATCGACATGAATCGGGTTGCCTCTACAAGGCCTTGTTCTTACAAGAGCCATTGATGGCCAAAGATGATGGGTTCTAACATCTAACTTGCTAACCAAGCTAACTCTCTTTTATTTCATGCTAGTAGTGTAATGAGTGATGCTTGTATTAGCTTATTCTTGATGCAATGTTTTGAATGTGATGAACCATCCATGAGCCATACTTTGTACCGTCTCTTGGAGCCAAGGATTGTGATGGCCAAGGATCAAAATGTGAGGCAACTATCTCGAAGAGGTTAGCATGGTTAGTGGAGCATTTAGTAGTTATTAGCCATGAGTTTTCTTTTAGTTTGTTTTAGAAATCGTTTTCAAAACTCTTTTCTCATTCTTCTATCGATGTTTTCACCGCCTTCTTAGTTCAACCTTGTTCCATTTCCTTTTCTATTTGTTTTCCAAACCACTTCACTTTTGTTTTCTTTGTCGTTTTCATCGCCTTCTTCACCTACCACATTCTGGATTTCATTTTCTTTTCTTTTCATTCTTTCAACAAAGAAGAATTGTTAACAACTAACGGGAATAGAAACTGTCAATGCTTATATCGCCTCCCTTCCCTGTGGATTCGACCCGTTAAGCCAATGCTATAACGGAAGTATCGAGGGTACATTAGCACATTCGAGATTTTCATTTGATTTTACATAAAACACACTTTTGAGTGCTAGTTTCCCCATCGATCAAAATTTTGGCGCCGTTGTCGGAGAAGGGAACGGTTTTGATGTCACGTTTTTGTTATCATTGTCTTCTCTGTTTTGGTGTGCAGGGCAATCTTTACAGGTGCTTAACATTGCATAATAGACCCTAGCTTTGCATCCCCCTGCTCTTGAAAGCAGGGCCCCAGATTCAAAAGAAAAGCCGTGGAACCGCGACTTTTGCCGTGAAACCGCGGCAATTTTGTGAACGTTGTAATTGTTGTTGTTCTGGGATGTGTGAATTGTAATAGCTAGTTGATTTGTGCTGCTATATTTCTTGCTTTGATTGCCTACACACCATAAAAATAAAAGAACTAAAATACGGTATTTGGACGCCTTTAAAACGGTTTAGACATTTGCATTTAGGCACGTGTCAATTCAATTCCAATATACTGTATTTTGTTCTGTTGTTGTGATCTGGATGGAGATGTACATATGGCATTGCATATAGCATAGGACAAACACGTGGGTGATTTATCGCTTTGTGTTATATTCTTGTCTATATTGCACACTTGCACGAATTGAACTTAAGGGCAAACTCCAAACAAGATAAGGTGGGGTTTCATCACTCTTCCTTAGCCCAAAAATCATCTCCCTACTCACACAACCCAAGCCCTAATAAAATTTGAATAGACGTTGGCCCCAGGGACATTTCATCTAGGTCTAGGTCAACCCTCCTATTGGCTTGGTTTTGATTTTTCTTTTCTTTTTGTTTGTTGTTTGATTTTTCTTTTTGTTTGTGATTTTTTGTGAAATGGCATTCAACAATAACAATTCTTTCAATCCGAACATGAATCCATATTTTACACCAACTCCATATGATTCGGATAATTCCAACCCGGCATTTTACAATATGCACCAACCAAATACACCGGGTTGGCCTTATCCGAATCAATACAACCCATACCAACATTCTTATGACTATAATTTCCAAAATAATTTCAACTTGTCACAGAGTCATTGGGGATTCAAGTCCCCCGAGTTAAATTTTCAACCTCTTTGTCCCCCATGTCCACCTTGTCCATCATATTCACCTTATCCACAATATTCATTCCCCGATTTAGCTTCTTATACTCCATTTTCTGAACCACCAATTGAAGAAAAATCTGAGTTACTAAAGAGTTTAGAAGCTAATCTACAAAGGGCCGAGCAACAACTTCAAGAAACATTGGCCTCTCCAATTTCACAGTATTTTCAAGAATCTTACTCAATTCCACCTCCTCATAATGAACAACTATTTGCCTTGGAAACGAGTAAAGAACTCTTGTGTGAGTCCAATCTTCAATCTCCACACATTTTTGACTCACATTATTCACAAAATTTTCAAAACCAAGATTCCTATACTCCCATTCTAGAGCAACCACTTGGAGATACATCATATCTAGATAAGAGTTTGGATATCTTGCAGGAGTCTTCATTACAATATCAAAAATCATATGCCGAGTCTATCAATAAGGTGGAAGAACAATTGAGTCAATTGGTTAACATTTTTAGGAATGAGGAAACTCTATCTTATCAACCTTTGACCAATTCAACTATGCCAAACTCTATTGATATGACCCAAAACTCTTGTCATTTTGGAAATCAAGATTCAATTTCAGCACACCCACCTGAACTTGTCCAAACTTCAGATCCCATTGACATTTTGGCAAGTTATCCTTTTCCTGAAATTGAACTTGAGCATGAATATGATCCTGAACTTCCACTTGATGATTCAATTCTACTTCCTGATTCAATTATGACTCCGGTGTCTTCACCTGATTTCACTCCTTTTCCCGAGTCAGTATTGGATCTAGTGCCAGTTCATTGTGAAATTGAATCACCAATCTCTTATGATGATCATATTGAACTTGACCAATTTCATACTTTTGAAAGTCCATTTGATAAATTGGTAAGTTCTCATTTTTGTGGAATTGAACTTAATGAGGAATGTGACTTTGATTCTCAAGTTTGTGATCCAGTTCAAATTCCTGAATCACTATTGACTCCTGTTTTGTTACCCAATTTGAGCAACATTTTAGAGTCAGTTTTGATTCCCATACCTGTCATTCCTGAACTTGAATCACCAATCTTTGATAGTCACATTCCATCATGGGGAAATGAATGTGGACTTGAGCTTCATCTTCTTGATTTGGACCCTCTTCCAGAACCGATCTCGACTCCCGAACCTTTACTTGACTTGAGTCATTTTTCTGAGTCGATATTAGTTCTTGTATTTCCTGAGTCCAAATCAATCATTCCATTCTGGGACAAGGGTTTTGAAAATTTGACTCTGAAATTATTTTGAAAATTTGGAAGTTAGATGGGTAAATTTTTTAATAAAAATCACACATGCATACATCATTATAGTGGGTTGTATCATGGCGGTTTCTGGTGGGTTCCTCCGGACTCCACGCAAGACTGATTGGGCCGCCTTTCGTGGACCAATCAGACCGCCACCGGAAGTCACCACCTTGAGGTAATTTTTCCTTCCCTCTCTATTTGTTTCATGCATACATATATCACGATGCATTGAGGACAATGCATGAGATAAGTGTGGGGGAGGGTTTACTAACATAGAGTTTTTAGATTTTCGTTCTTTTACACTTCTTTTAGGATACTTTTAGAAATCTTCCCTTTTGTATAGAAATCTTTCTCTTTCTTTAAAAACTTTTTGAAATAAGAGACAAAGTTTTGATCTATTTTTAAGAAAATTAAGATGATCTTAGAAATTAAGGAAACCTTAATTGTGACATCTTAAACCTAGTTGAAATAATAGATCTTGTTTAAAATTATAGGCTAAGTAAGATAAATTGGGGAGATAATTTTATCTTGAATTTTTGCCTTAGATAGTATGCACACCACACTTACACATTTTTGGGATGGAAACAAAGACCTAAAATGCCATAAAACAAATAAAAAAGAAAAAAAATATAAATAAAACATCACTTATTAAGCTGGATAAATGTGCCTCAAGAAGCATGATTATTCACGCCTAACGATGGTCAAAAGAAGCAAATAATCCCCTTTAGTTTTGTGGCCTTGTTTACTCGAGTCCTTAAACCCGAGGGATGTTTTCGCATCTGGTGCCCTAGGACCGTCTGGTTTGGGAGTCATCGGTTATAGGCTCGCTACATGGGTAAACTAGAAAGCCTAAACTAAGGAAAGAAAAAAAAAAGAAAAAGAAAATAAATATATATAAATAAATGGCTTGATGGTTAGAGTTGAAATCCCAGAAATCTTCACTATCACAAAGTGCATATTATCTAGGTATTATAAAAGATAAAATATTCAATCCAATTTTGAATTCTTACCTTAATTGAAGACAAGATCTTGCATAGAGACTAAGTTTAAGGAAGAAGGATTTGTGGTGGACTTATGATCTTAGATCGCTTATATTTTTGCAAAAATATTTCATAAACTTGTCTCTCTTTAAAAATGTGTTTTCAAAATACTAACATTTGTCTTCTTTCTTTATGGATTTTGTGGGTGCAATCCGCTAAAAACCCTCAGGAGACAACACTCCTCCTCTAGGGTAACCTAGAGGTTTAACGGCTTGTTGCACACGCTCAGTGCAATCGCGTCACCTGCGAAAGTGGTGTAATAACATTGGTAGTATAGTTTTTCTTTTTTTTATTTTTGCTCGGGACGAGCAAAAGAATAAGTGTGGGGGTGTGATTAGTCTACAATTCTGCATTATTATGTCACATTTTCCTACCGATTTATGAATAAACTGTCGGTCTAATTCGTGTTTTGGTCTCTATTGCAGGTACAACCAAAGTTCAAGGGCAAAGATGTAATAAGAGCTTAATTATACCCATTTATGGGTAATTAAATCCACATTACTTGGAGGCCAAGCAAGGGATCATCTAGAAGATACATTGAACCTAGCCTCTCGCGCACATCAGACGGATCTGCGGACGAAATTACCCGAAACGGTATATACCAAGAAGCGTCCCGAAGCCAGACGGAGCAACGGACCAAAACCAGGGACCTAAGTCCCTGGTATTGCCACGGATCCGCGGCAATCCTTGTGGATCCGCGGCACTAGTACGGATCCACGCGTCGATTTTCGACGCGTGGCCCCGTCTCGTCTTTTGGATCCTTCTGAGCCCTATAAATAGCCCTGCAGAGAGCCAAAACGCAAGCAGTCTTTGTTTTTAGGAGTAGGTGCAGATTTTAGGAGTAGTGTAGGTAAGTGTTCTTCATTTCTTGTATTTTCTTTTCTTTTTAGATCATTGTAGTAGGGCTGAGTGATTCATAGAGAGAGAGATTGAGAGGGATTGATGTAATAGAGAGTGACACTCTATGTAAAGGTGCCTCCTTTCTCTTCTATTGTAATCTCCTTCACCTTCTACATGATTTCTTGCTAGTTTTTCTTCTCATGGCAATCTAACTACTAACCACTAACTATCTAACCACTTACTTGATAATCCACATGAATCGGGTTGCCTCTACAAGGCCTTGTTCTTGCAAGAGCCATTGATGGCCAAAGATGATGGGTTCTAACATCTAACTTGCTAACCAAGCTAACTCTCTTTTATTTCATGCTCTTTTATTTCATGCTAGTAGTGTAATGAGTGATGCTTGTATTAGCTTGTTCTTGATGCAATGTTTTCAATGTGATGAACCATCCATGAGCCATGCTTTGTACCGTCTCTTGGAGCCAAGGATTGTGATGGCCAAGGATCAAAATGTGAGGCAACTATCTCGAAGAGGTTAGCATGGTTAGTGGAGCACTTAGTAGTTAGTAGCCATGAGTTTTCTTTTCTTTTGTTTTAGAAACAATTTCCAAACTTCTTTTACTCTTTGTCTATTGATGTTTTCACCATCCTCTTAGTTTAACTTTGTTCCATCTTCTTGGTTTTTATATCGACGTTTTCATCGCTCTCCTCACCTACCACATTCTGGATTTTCTTTTCTTTTCTTTTTCATTCTTTTTCATTCTTCCAACAAAGAAGAAGTGTTAACAACTGACGTGAATAGAGACTGTCAATGCTTCTATCGCCTCCCTTCCCTGTGGATTCGACCCGTTAAGCCAATGCTATAACGGAAGTATCGAGGGTACATTAGCACATTCAAGCTTTTCATTGACTTTACATAAAACACACTTTTGAGTGCTAGTTCCGCCATCGATCAGTGGTCTTATTAGGCCAAGTGTTTCTGCCCAATCTAGATATTGTGGATTTTCATAAAACCCACCTTTCATCACCTCTTTCTTATTAATATTTTTATAATCCCCAATATGAATAGGATCATGCAAGATCCTAGCATGAAATTTTTCTCGGTTATATGACCAGTCTTGGGATATCATCACAGAGTCATATTGATCTAAACCTTGGTCCAACAATGGAATGTGATTTTGTAGAATGGATGATTTGGGCTCAACAATGAATGGAATGGGAATCGATACTGACTCGGGAATAAAACTCAAATCAAGTTTAGATTCGAGAGTAGAAGTTGGTTCATGAGTATGGTCCAAATCATAGAATTGAAGTTCACATTCATTTTTCAATAATGGAATGTGACTATCCAAAATAAGTGGTTCATGTTCAAGCTCTATAGGGATAGGAATCAGTGTTGGCTTCAGAATTAGGTCCGAATCGTGTAAAGATACCAGAGTCAGTATAGATTCAAAAAGTGAAATTGAATCACAATATTGAAAATCGGTGTCACATTCTTCTTCAAGTTCAATCTTATTGAAATGAAAACTTGCCAATTTGTCAATGGATTGATATTAGTCAAGTTCAAAATTATGTGGTGAAATCGAATCTTGGTTAAAATCTCCAAGATATCATGATTCTTTGTCAATATGGCTAGGAGAATCTGGAGTGTCAAAAATGTGTTAGGTAGAGTTTCCTCATTCCTATGATTAATTATTTTGACCAAATGACTCACTTTTACTTCTAGCCTATTGATAGATTGGAGACGATCCATTTGGGATTGAATAATATCATTTTGGGACTGAATCATGAATTCCATAGTTTTTTCTAAGTCAACCGGTTCTTTTTGTTGTGCTTGGACTTGGAAATTAGAGTAAGGATCTTGGCTTTGGGAATTTATGGGAGAATTGAGTCCGCTATGATTTGTACTTGTCGTGTGGACTCAAGGAAGGCTTCAAATATCTTTTCTAAAGAAGATTTCTCTTCTATAGGTTGCTCTTGGTATGGATTATATGAAGTTGTTTGTTGGTAAGGTTGTTGATAGTAAGACTCGGGGGAGTTGTATCCCCACTGACTCGGTGAAGAGTGGTGATGATTGTCCCATTCTTGTTCATAATATTGGGATTGGGGTATATTTTGATTCGGATAAGAACAATCTGGCATACTTGGTTGGTTAGAGTTATGTAATGCCGGGTTGGTAATATCCGAAATGAAAGAAGTTGGGGTGAAATATGGATTTGAGTTATAATCAGAATAATTGTAATTATAATCCATTTTCACAAGAACAAATAAAAACAAACAAGAAAATAAAGAAAAATCTAGCCTATGTTAGGGTAGAGCTTAGACCTAGACGACTCCTAACTGTTGATTATCCACAGGAGGTATATTGCAGAACCTGACCACAAGTTAATCGGCCAGGTAGGGGCAAGATTGGTTGGAGGTATCCGTGCCTAAGCAACGGGCCTAATTATGCCAAACCACCAGCCTTCGGGGTTTCGCCCCTCAATCCCCAACCTTAGACACCGATTTGGCAAGAGTCAACTTCTAAGAACTTCCCCCTTAGGTCAATCCCTATTTGAGTTCGAGATGTCCCTAGGGCCAATGTCTACTTAATTTTAAGTTAGGATGGGTTAGTGAGTGAGGAGATGATTTTTGGGCTAAGGAAGGGTAATGACTTCCCCACCTTATCTTGTTTAAGGATATGCCCTTAATCTTTTTAGTGCAGTGTACAAGTATAAAACAAAAGGTAACATTCAAGCAATAAGAATCACTCAAACTATGTTTCCTAAACTATATGCAATGCACACATACCTTTGCTCTAGCACTCTTCAACAGTAATGTAAAGAAACAAAATAGACAAATGCCCTAAGATGCAAGAGTCTAAACGTTTTTTAGCATTTACAAAGCAACAAGTTACTGTTGATTAGAAATATGTACAGAGTGAGTTAAACAGATAAACTAATAAATGCAGAGAGCTAATCTATGTAAAGCAACCTGTAAGAGATTACAGTTAGTAGTTCACCACAGTTGTGGGCTCTGATGCTCTGCCTTCTTGGGCAGAGGTACAGAGTAGCAATATGTCCACTACAGCTCCTAGTTTTCTATAATTAGCCTCTGTACATCAAAACAGAGAAGAAAAAGAATAAAACTGTTAAAGTAAATTAAGAAGAAAGAAAACTTACTGTCCCTCCCCGGCAACGACGCCAAAATTATGATCGAGCCAAACCTACACAAAAAAATACAGAAATTTAGAACGGTGCTAGGTCCTCAATTCTACCGTGTAGCCTAGGGCTAACGGGTCGTGATCCATAGGGAGGGACAACGATGCAAGAGTTATGTAAGTTTCTTCTTTTAATTTACCAAAATTAGTTAATACTTATCTTCTCAATTTATAAAAAGAAAATAAAAATGTTAAGTTAAGTTAAGAAGAAGATGGTAGAAGAAGAGATGATGGTATCGTTATTCTTTTATCTATAAAAGAAAAGGAACCAAAAAGAGATAAAGAAAAGTGTGATGCAAAGATTAGAAATAAAAAGAAATAAAAGAAGAATATTTACCTCTACTGTTGAACCATAAATGAAATTTAACTTAGCATCGAATAAAGCAATCTACTGTTGAATCATAAATGAAATTTACCTTAGCATCGAGTAAAGCAAAGTAGTAGAAAAGAATAAAGGAAAGAAAGGTTTCGGCGAGATTGAGCACAACGAAGAAAAGTGAGAAACCTCCATTGATTGTCACCTTCAATTTAAGCTTCCTGAAAAAAAAGATTACAATAGTGTCACTCTACAATAACAAAAAAAGATTACAATAGTGTCACTCTACAATAACTCTTCCTCTCTTTTGATCATGTAACTCTCTCTAGCCTAAAAATAAAATAAAAAAATAAAAATTACATTGAAGAAGAAAAGAAAACCTAAACTAAAGCTCTCTTTGAGATGGTGTGTTTTTTTTCTTCGAGTTATGAGGGTATTTATAGGAGAAAACCAGAGGGATGGATGCGTATGAAGATAGGAAGAGTTGGATATCTCTGAATTTGAATTCTTCCCTTATCTCCAAGCTAGATTTGATTTATCCAGAAATTCAATTCTGATTTGCAGGCTATTGGCGTGTTAATTACTGAATATCACTTATCAACTAATAGAATTTGAACGAGTGATCAACAAAAGAATTGTAGCCTTTAAGTCGTCTTTCTGTAGCATCTTGAATCATCAGATTTGACCTTCGGCAGTGAAAGTTATGATTAAAATACTAAACAGTATCTAGCCTGAATCCGAATCAGATTGCCTCATCTCATCTGTTGATCTACACTCAATCCATTTATCCTCTTGGATTTTCAATTTGTCTTCTAGAATTGATAAGATATTCATTTATCTTCAGCGAAACAGATAGGGTCTTCAAATAATCCATTTTTTCTTTGAAATGAGATGATATTATCTTATCTGATATATTCAGTTTTCAGATAAGATAGCTTCTATAACCTTTGGATTTGAATCGATCCATTTTCTTTTGAACTTTTAAATTTAATTGGATAAATTTCATGATTATCTTCTCCATATCATACCCTGCATGAATTAAGACATTAAGACAAGTTATTTGTAATATTCATTACAGAATATATGTAGGAATGTTATAATATTTATGCAATATATGTGCCCAAACACCCAACCCAACAACAACCCATTCAGTGAAACGTACAATCCAGATTGGCAGAACTATCCCAACCTTTAATGAAAATCTTCTCAAGGATAAGAATAAGGTGGATCATCATCATTTTAAGGACCATCTTCTAATAATCAATTTCACAAGGGAAATGTAACACCATTTGTCCCTCCTCCATATGTCCTTCTCAATCAAAGAAAACTATCTTTAGAGGATACTCTCCAATAATTCATGCAGAGCCAAGTCATAACTAATCAAACCCAAGCCCAAATAGCTCACAATCAGAATCAGATGATAGCCCGGCTCAAGGTTCAGATAGAACATTTAGCTACATCTGTTAGGAAGAGAGAATGGACATTTCCCTAATCAAACTGTGCCGAACTTGAGAGGATAACCTGCTCCTCAAAATACTTATAAAGGCAGTTTGAAATGTTCTGGTTCAAATCATGAAGTCCAAGCCATCCACTCTTTACGGTCGGGTAAGAGAGTGGACAACCAAGTCAAAGCTCCACCAAACAATTCTAATGTTGTCAATGAAAAAGAAAAAGAGAACCCAAAGGAGTTAACAAAGGAAGATGACCAAGTTGTTGTTGACAATCAAGAGAAATTCTTTGTGCCCAAGGCCCCATTCCTCAACGTCTTTAACCAACCAGGAAGAAAAATCACTGTGAGAGAATTTTAAAAGTTCTCAAAAATATCCAAATCAGCATTCCCTTCTTGGATGCCATCAATTAGATTCCTTAATATGCCAAGTTTCTAAAGGACCTAACCATCATAAGGAGGAAAAACTCTATGTCTCGTGAAGTTGTATTTGTTACACAAGTGTCATGTCTCATCCAGCAACCCATTGCACCCAAGTATGAGGATCTGGGGAGTCCAACTATCTCTGTTAGGATAGGAGATCAGGTTATGGATCGGTGTCTGCTAGATCTAGGGGTAAATGTAAACCTCTTATCCTATTCTATGTACAAACAATTAGAGAGGAGTTACAACTGTTTTCCATTGAATTTGCAAAGGGGAAAACTTACAAAAAAAAAGAGTTTGAGGAGCTAAATTACAAGTATTCTTAAAAAGATTACAAGTAGATCTCCTCAGAGATTCTGGAGAAGTGTGCCGTTAGGAGTCTGGTCAGCGCGTGACCACTTTGTCCCTTTGACAATGCGAGCGATGAGATTCCCTTCTCGCCTGGTTCGGGGAATCAGAGAATAGAAGGTTGGTAGAACCCTCTTGCTGCTTCTCAAAACCGCCTTCAATTAGGAATTCCTTCTCGCCTGGTTCCGGAGATTCCTTGAGAGGAAGGACGATGTTAGGGTATCAACACCCTGGATAGAGAAAGCAATTCTCTAAAAGATCTCTGAATTCGAGAGCGCACGGTGCGTTGTGAAGAAATCTCTGCTTGTGGAGTCCTCTTGTGCGTCTGTGCCTGGTCTAAGCCTTTTCGTCGTCTCAGAAAATCGGGCTTTCCCTTGTACCCCTGATGGGCTATTTATAGGGAGAGCAAGGGTATAATCGTTCCTTGAAAATATGGAAACAGATTGAATCAAATCTGTTTAAAATCCGAAAAGTAGCCTTGTTGCGAGGCTAAGATCAGCTTCTGCGAAGCTAGAATTGGCATGTCGGTTGATCTTTTTGATCCTTTCCATATCGTTGGAGGATTTCCCCTGATCTTCTTACTCGTTTTAGGAGAGTAAAGAGATTGTGGCAATCAACTGCCAAATTTGATCTCTGATTTGATCTTAATTGGATTCGATCTGATTGGATCGGATCTCATTCGGAGATTTTATTGGTCAAAGGTTGACCATAGCAGACCAATGGCGGAGCTGCCCGCATTGAACTCGTAGCGGAGCTAGAGGCAGCTTCTGGTGAAGTCCGAAAGAAACCCTTTGGCGGAGCTGGAAGTCCTCTGTAGCGAAGTTGCGAGTTAGCTTCCTGGCGAGGCTTCAAATGGCTTCGAGGCGAAGTCGAATGATATTAGCCTCTCAAGCGAGGCTATCCCTTTGGGCTCATGCGATGCTAAGTGCTAGCACCTTAGACCTGCTGAGGTCTGTTTAGAAACAATCCGGGTTCACTGTCTGCTTGCTGGATCAGTGGAGTCTAAGTTGCTTCCTTGTCCCTTGGAGATGGGTGAAAACTGGTCGTCAGCTTGTCTGTCACTTGTCTTTTGTAAATGTCAACAAGTTTAGACATTGTTCAGACCAATAAGAATCTTGTCTTTTTTAAGTGTCAACAAGACCCCCCTTCAAAGTTTTCGAAAGTCTGCAATGGCTCAGACTTCGAAATACTTTGAACTGCTTTGATCGGTGGAGTGTGGAGTATGAACGTCGCCATGATGGTTGAGTTCAGCTTCGCTTTGAATCCTGCTTTGGGATGTAGATTCGCCGAGGAATCATGTAGACTCGCGTCTGGGTAGCTTCGCGTGCGGGTAGCTCCGCATCTGGGCTTCTGGAGATACGTTCACCCTGGAGAGTTTGTCGCTTTCCCGAGGCCAACTGCCGTGGGCCGGTTACGAGAAGGATCACTTCTTCTCTCGTACTGATCGAGGGAGATATTCTCTCTTCGTGTGTTTCCAAGGGAGGATATTCCCTTTCTTCAAGGCGCAATAAGTGCCTTTATGAGGGAGACGTTTCTTCCTTTGCACGGTTCCAAGGGAAACCATCCTTTTCTCAAGGCGCAGTAAATGCCTTAAATGCGCTCGTGCTTTCACGCTTGAGGCGGCAGCGCTCAGGCCATGGGGCCTATAAATAGGACACTTGAGGTCCTCTGAAGAGAAGTGATCTGCTCTTCTCCTCTTCTCTTGGTTGAGAGAGATACTCAGATCTCTGAATTAGTGGGAATGCCTACTCTGGTCATTATCCGGCCAAGGACTGGTAAGTCTTGATCATTCAACGACTTCACCGATTTTAGGGAATTCATCTCCCTTAATTCAGCTTTAACAGCTGCTTCAGGGATTAGTTTCCCTTGTTCTTCATTTTGCAATTGACTTGTCTGCAGAGAAGGATTTTGACATAGCTTCCCCAACGAAGCTATCATTCTGACTTGATCACAGAAAGATCATTGTATGTTAAGTCCGCTACATAGGCATAACTTGGGACCTGGTATCTTCAAGGTTGAGCCAGTCTTGCCATATAGGTGAGGCTAAGACTGTGTCCCCCAGGATCAGTCTGGCTTAGCCATATAGGCGAGGCTAGGACTTGGCGTTTGCTGAGCTAGCCCATCACTGCTGTGCAAGCGAGGCTTATCCTCTGCTTTAACTGAAATTGGATCCTTCGCCCCAAAGGATTCGGCTTTAGCGCTTTTACAGTGTCTTCTGTGTTTAACTGCTAATCTGCTCCAATTTTGCATTGCAGTGAGCTATGTTCGCCGATCTTGTGTCTTGATGAAAGAGACCGAAAAGTTGTCTTATGCTTCCCCGGTTGAAGCTTTACTTTTAAGTAGGAGGAACAACTTGGGGCAGCTGATGTATGTCCCAGAGGCTATTGGCAGCCTTTTATCCGAGATGATTCGTTCTGAGGTGAGGCTGGTGGCCGCTTATCTGAGATGATCCACTTCGGGAAAGCAGACGTCACACCTGTGAGATCACTGACATCACTGGCAATTCCCATTATAGGTGATTTATCGTGTTGGCGGCGATAAGTTCATTGCCAATTTTCATCAAAGGTGATCCAGCTTCCTGGTGGCAAAATCTGCCATTATGTGGAAAATTATGGCCCTGTCCTCGTGGCACAACTGGTTACGGCCTTGTGCAGGAGGAAGGCCTTTCGTGTCCAGTTGGTCTGGCTTGGAAGCCGATAAAACCACTTGTATGCCTTTTACGCAAATGATCCTGTTGAGCAACTGAATCTGTTGTATGAAATACAAATTTGATGTAGTATCAATGTACCTTTCCTCTTAAATCAATGAAAGTTCATTTTCTGCTCATCTGATTTTTGCCTGCCTTCATTGAGAATTTTGGCCATAGCGGGGCTAAACTTTGTGCAGAGTTAAGGACAGGGTCCTTTTTGAATGAGCTTCGCGCGAAACTGGCATGTCGGCGAACTGTGCCTTTAGTGGGCTAAGGCAATCTTTTTGGCGAAGTTCTTGATGAACTTGTGCGAAGTCCGCACTTTGGCTCATTGGCGAGGTTAAGCCTTAGTGGCTGAAGCAGCGCTTTTCGGGAAGGCGCTTTAGGCAGCGTTTCGAATTAATTTGAAACGACAGCCTGTACTGTTTATAAGGCATCGTTTCAGGCGCTGTTTGGCCTATAAAAGCCCGATCGGGCTGAGAAAGAGTAGATCTCTTTACTTGAAATTTTTTAGAGACCTTTGACTCTTCTTCTTCCTCTTTCCTCTCCATTTAGAAAGTTTGAAAGCTTCCGTAGCTCTTCAATGGCGCCCAAGAGACGAGCGGGAAAAGAAGTGGCCACTTCTGCAGCGGAGGGTCCTTCTCCTCCTTCGGTCATCGAACGACCAATTGCAGGTAAGGGACTTTACCTTTTGATTAGAGACTGCCGTCTCTATTTCAAAGCCGATATTTGGCTATCTTTGGATGAATCCAGAACGATCGAGCATGATCTGTTATTGTTAGGGAATCCATTTCCCTAAATTTCCCTTATTTTCTTGGACGGGAAACTAAGAACTGAACAGTTCTTGTCTAAGCTTCCGTACGAAGCTATTGCTTGGGCTGTCTTCGTCCTGTTGAGGAATAGGATACGGGTCTGTCCCTTCGATCATGGCCGTCTAGAATGATTTTTGACCATAATGCCCTTTTGATGACGTCAGCCCTTAGGGCTATACCACTTTCTGCTTAAGCGAAGTTAATACTTGGGCATTTTCTGCAAAATGCAGACTTGTCCGCGAGATTAAGCTTTGTTGAAGCTATCGCCTTGCTGGCTTTGCTCACTGGGCGAGACTATGCCTTGGTGAAATTTATGTCTTCATGTTCGCTTGGCTGGTGAACTAATCATAGTTCGTTTTGTTCTGCAGTGCACTATACTCCTGGTCCTTCAAACAGCCTATTCGGGATGACCAGGGGAGTTGATGGCAATATCAGCTTGCAATTTCAAGGGCAAGCTTCTTTGTTTAGTGAGCAGAGTTCTGTCGTCCGAGACACGCTTATTCACGGCGGTGACCAGCACACCACGAGGAGTATTCTGACTACGGCTCCCCTTGAAGATGTCGACCGTCGAACTTATTGGAAGCCCGATTTCATGTTCGGGGATGCCGCACCAGATCCTGATCACCAACTACAGGCCGGAGAAGGGCAATGGATCTTCTAGTTGGGTGATGAGAAGTTTTACCTTCCATCCAACAGACGACATTTTTCTTTGTCTTCCTTCCAGTGTGTGACGCAGGCTCGGAAGATGGCATAGGATGTGAGCCGAAATACGGACTCCGTCCATATAGGAAAATTGATGCTTCAATCTCCTGGTTATGCAAGAGTGGGGCCTTCTCATAGCATAATGGGTTTACATCCTGGGAATGTGTCGCGAGAGATCCCAGTGGGAGAAAATCCCGCAGTGGCGCTGACCTTTGGCAACCAATTCTGCAAGGTCAATGAGAACTACCCGGCCACTGACTTCAGGACTTCAGGCTGGATTCACCCTCCGAAGACGTGGTGGGTGGATTTGACTACCTACATCCTTGCTCATTTTGAGGAGGATTTGGAGAGGCTGAACCTCTATGAGGCCGTCAGGGCGACTTGCCACGGCATTGAGATGAATGTGGCGTGCTTTTATGCCATCTTTGAATTATATTGCCCAGCTTCAGGGACTTTCTTTACCCCTGTCGGCGAGTTGGGCATGGCCTTGCATGAGATGTGGGAAATCTCTGCTTTGCCTTTCGGGTCTCTCCCTTATGAAGAATACTTTCTGTGCGAGGCGGAGTTGGCTCTTCTGGAGAAGCAGGAGCCTGCCTTATTCGAGACTTATCGGGAGTTAATGTGCCACTTGCACATTTGTTCCGGCATCCATGGTGGCAGCAAGGGCACTTCCTGTAGCTTGAAGAGCTGGGGGAATTACTTGTTCCCAGATATGAGGAATGCTCCTGAAGCAGCACATTGTGGAGTTGCTGATGGGGATATCTTTGAACGGATGCAGATGCACCTTCAAAGGGATCTTGTCATAACTGAAGACGATGGTCCCTATGAGAAGGGTGATGTCCTTCGGAGCTTCCATCATCAGGCTTGTCAGCCTATGTCTCGGGAGGCACTGCTGGCCGGTTTCTTAACTGTCTGGCTGAAGAAATGCGTAGTGCCATCTTCTTCGGGTGACATCGTTCATCCGAATGTTTTGTTGCCCGCCGTTCGTTTGGTCCATGGTCGCCGTCTGGGTCTTCTCCCAGCCATGGTGTGCTGCATTCAAAGAGGCCTCCGTGCATTAACGGAGGTTTTTTGCAGGCCGCCAGCAACGAAGCGTGGAAAGGGAGCCATTTTGCCTTGTGACGGACCCAATCCTAGGATAGGTCTGCCCTACACCTATCTGATGGCGTGGTTCGCCTTACATTGTCCTTCGCTGATTGGAGCTGGAGAGGACCCTCCGCAAAGTGTTCGAATGGCGCTCCTCCGCCAATTCGAAGGACATTCGTGGCTGAAGAAATACGTGGCTGAGGCCCGTAAATTAGTGCGTCCATATGACGTTAACAGTCTCTTCCGCTGTTTTCCCCGTATTCAGGGTGCAGGATACGATGAGGAGTTTCGAGATGCGGGGGAAGGGCGGTCTTTCATGAGCCGGGGAGTTTTTGAGTGGCTGGTCAGCATCCGGCCTTCACACTTATTGTACAGAAGAGGGGATACCTGCTATTTGGAACCTTATGTCCCCAGCTGGTTTGCTCGGCAGTTTGGGTACGACCAGCTGTATGTGGGCAACCCCAATCCTGATTTGGCCTTCATGGGGAGTCTTATTGACGGGGCCCGTGCCTGACGATTCTTTACTGCAGGCGATACTGGGACGCGGCTGCGTACGCCGTTGAAGAGTCCCGACCTTCGAATGACCCTGCGCTTCTGCCAGTGGTACACAACTTCCAACTCCACACCCCTCGATTTCAAGGCCAACAGCTCTGGTGTGAAGTTAATTTCTCAGCGGTTGAAACGGAAGGCTTCTGAGAAGAGGGAAGGCAAAAAGGTCCGCGTCCCGGGCGTAGAGGAATTCGTCGCTGTTCATGACAGCGAGGCCTCAGATGCAGGAAGTCCTCGCTTCGAAGCGGGAGCAGGGGCTGAGACTTCTGTGACTGGCTCTGGTGTGATGGGGACCGTTCCCCTCATCGTGTAGAAGAAGTGGAGGAAGAGGATTCTGATGTCCACTTCAAAAGAAAACGGGAGGGTAGATCTCGTAGGAAGTCATTGGCGAAGAAGCCCCGTCGCCAGGCTCCCACGGTTGTCGTAGAGGGCGAACCCTCAGCAGCGTTCCCTCCTGCTATCCCGTTAGTAACGAACCCGTCGGTTGCTGAACCGATTACCAGTGAATTTGCTCCGGATCTGGGTAAGATCAACTCCGTCCGTATAATAGGTCTTTTGTGTGTTCCAAATGATTTATTATCAATTCTTCTTGATTGTAGGAGCTGAGGCAGCTGGAGAGCAAGGGGAACATTATGATCCCCTATTTACTTATAGAACTGAGGCTGGTTCTTTTACCCTCCCGGAGGAGTCCAGAGGTGATGCGGCTGACATTGGTCCTTCGGGCGCTGGGACTTCCAAAGGAAGTCCTGTAGCGTCAAGCTCTATTGGATGGTCTATGGGAGACTCGGCAAGCGAAAGCGAGCCGGCCATTCGTGTTGATTCCGCCAAGAATTTTCCGATGGAGCCCATGGAGACTGATGCGGCTGCCGAGATGTTTGAGGCGACGTCATCTTATGGTACTGTCCTGACCTCTTGGCTTTTATTGCATGTTGTGTCCTGTCTAAATACAGTCTTGTTATAGGTGTTCGGCCTCAAGGTGCATTAGCTTCAAGGGAACCGGCTGATCTTCCTGGGGAGTCCAGGGGTGATATGAGCACTTCGACCGCGGCGGATGCTGCTGTGTTAGTGCGCTATATGGAGACCTGCCCTCTTATCGGCCTGAGCTAGCCAAAGGAACAGAGGTTGAAGGGGTGGTAGTCCCGGAGGTGTCCTCACTCCCAACTATATCAACGAGTGAGGTGCCGACAATTTTGCCAAGCGCAGAGCTGAGGGTGATTACCAGCCCTACATCTCCAACCCTGGTGGTTGAACCTCCTGTTCAGGAGACGGTCACTAGTCCTACCTCCACGGTGGCTAGTGTACTGATTTCCATGAAGACTCCGCCGAGATCACCAACGGCCTGTCTTACTGCTGTTAGTGGTCCTGTTGTTCCTTCCTCGGTGGTATCAACCGAGCTGGTGGACTTTTCTGAAGTTGTCAGTCTACCAGAGGTGGCCGAAGTTGAAAACGATTTTATAGGCGACATAGTCGATAGTTTTTACAAAGGCTTAGGGCGATGCATTGACCTGGTCTTGAAAGGTTCGACTATGCAATTCTCGACTTTGAAGGTGGTCCTCTTTCGCAATATTGAAAGTATTTGGGACCTTAAAGGGTATGACCAGGCCACTGCCTTGGAACTCTTGGTAGATCAATTTGAGAGGGACGTAGAGGAATGGCGCCGACTTAGCCTCTTAGACCTGTAGCGTTTGGTTAGTGAGCGGTTTGCGCGCCTTGTTGCTCAAAAGCATGAGGCCCTCTTACCGCTCAAGAAGCCGCCGAGGCTATTTCCTCTGATTTGAAATCTTTGGAAACAAGGCAAGCAGAGGTTGGAAATGCCATCGATGCCTCCACCAGTGCTCTTCTTGATGCTAAAGATAGGATTGCGAAGGCCAAGGAGATGATTAGGAAGGGGAACCTTCTCTTGTCCAAGGCTGAACC
The DNA here is from genome assembly GCA_038442645.1 of Agave tequilana. Taxonomy (NCBI): domain Eukaryota; kingdom Viridiplantae; phylum Streptophyta; class Magnoliopsida; order Asparagales; family Asparagaceae; genus Agave; species Agave tequilana. The sequence continues at coordinate 38,621 of JAVJIF010013677.1, forward strand.
GGTACGTCTTGAAGAAGCCACGCGGCTTGAGCAGCTCAAGGCTCAAAGTGACGAACTCTCGCAGCAGGGATCGTCGCAGAGGGCAACTTTGGCGGAAGTCGAAGCTCGTTTGGCCCAGGCAATGGATTTTGATGAGGCTGTGCTGAAGTCGCAGGCGCTTGCCAAGGCTGCTGATGACAGGAGGACGAGGCTGACTTCCCTTGGAGAGCGGATCAGATCTTACAACGTATGACTGTAGGTCGTTGTATATATATGCCTCCATGTATCCCATCCTTTTGGAATGAATGAAAATAATAATTTTTGTTTTGATTCCCTGTCGAATCTTCAAATTGTTCCACTTTCTGAATTGTCGGTTCCAAATTGTATTGGTGCCATTCGAGAGAATAGTCCTTTGCTGGATTAAATGCTGAGACTTGGCAGTCTGTCAGTTCAGAGGTCGCGATGACATAACTGGTTGAGGAGCCACCAAGCTTCAAAGTTGGTGATACTTGTCTTTTGTAAATGTCAACAAGTATCGAGACCTGTCTTTTGTAAATGTCAACAGAGCTCAAGGTTGAGACTTAGCTGTCTGCTGGTTCAGAGGTCGCAACGACATAACCGAATGAGACGCCACCAAGCTTAAGGTTGGTGATACTTATCTTTTGTAAATGTCAATAAGCATCGAGACCTGTCTTTTGTAAATGTCAACAGGCTCAGAATTGGTAATACTCGTCTTTTGTAAATGTCAACGAGTATCGAGACCTGTCTTTTGTAAATGTCAACAGGGCTCATGGTTGAGACTTGGCTGTCTGCTGGTTCAGAGGTCGCAATGACATAACCGAATGAGACGCCACCAAGCTCAAGGTTGGTGATACTTATCTTTTGTAAATGTCAACAAGTATCGAGACCTGTCTTTTGTAAATGTCAACAGGGCTCAAGGTTGAGACTTGGCTGTCTGCTGGTTCAGAGGTCACAATGACATAACCGAATGAGACGCCACCAAGCTCAAGGTTGGTGATACTTATCTTTTGTAAATATCAATAAGCATCGAGACCTGTCTTTTGTAAATGTCAACAGGCTCAGAATTGGTAATACTCGTCTTTTATAAATGTCAACGAGTATCGAGACCTGTCTTTTGTAAATGTCAACAGGGCTCAAGGTTGAGACTTAGCTGTCTGCTGGTTCAGAGGTCGCAATGACATAACCGAATGAGACGCCACCAAGCTCAAGGTTGAGACTTGGCTGTCTGCTGGTTCAGAGGTCGCAATGATATAACCGAATGAGACGCCACCAAGCTCAAGATTGTAATGGAATTTGGAAAAAGGTCTCGTTTTCACGGGGAGAAACGAGGGAATCACTGTCATAGGTTTAATGTTAACGTAACAGCGAAATGCATATGTGGTCTTACCATTCTATGGACAAGAATTGGTAAGTGATTTTGGAGATCTCGTTTTCACAGGGAGAAACGAGAGAATCACTGTCATAGGTTTAATGTTAACGTAACAGCAAAATGCATATGTGTCCTTACCATTCTATGGATGAGAATTGGTAAGTGATTTTGGAGAGGGAATCAAATGGGAACTGGTCCCTTAGGATTTTTAGCAAATCCCCAGCTGTCAACGGGCTTGATATGCCTTTACCAACTACCGTTTGAGTCGGGCTAGCCATGCTATTCCCCTCAGCATGATGAGTTGTCGAGGACTTATGTTGGGCTTACAGGCCAACATTTTCCTCTATCCTTAATCGTTAAGGATGTCGGATTATCTGGTTAATATATGCATAACCTCGATTCTCCTTTGGGACAGCCAATGCGTGACCAGGTTCCTACTGGTTTACGGTTGTATTATCTCACTTGGAGAAAGAGAAAGGCTCTCTTTGTGTGTACTTTGGACACGAAGATCTTGATCAGAGGTGTAATGTTAACTTGATCATGAGAAGGATCCTTGATTAAGGATAATACTTCTTTAAGAACTTGCCATTGATCGTCATCATGAGTAGGTCGCCATCTGAAGTCATAAGGCGGTATGCTCCGTTTGAATAGACTATTTCTATCACAAACGGTCCTTCCCATTTAGGCTGGAATTTGCCTTTGGTCTTATGCGTCATAATCATCGGTCGTCTGATGGATAAAACCAGGTCTCCTTTCTGGAAGACGCTCTGTTTGACCTTCTTATTGAAGGCCTTTGAGATTCGAGCTTGATATAGCTCAATATGTTGCTGGGCTTGAAGTCGCTTCTCATCTAGGGCTTCGAGCTCTTGAAAGCGCAGGCGATCATTGTCTTCTGATGTGATCTTAGTCATTAGAGCGACTCGTAACGACGGCATCTGGATTTCCAATGGGATGACTGCTTCGCACCCATATACCAAGGAAAAAGGCGTATTACCTGTCGGTGTTCGAACGGTGGTCCGGTAGGCCCAAAGACATTTGCCAAGCTGTTCGTCCCAATCTCGCTTGTTCGTGGAGATGAATTTCTTGAGTAGCTTGATGATCGTCTTGTTAAATGCTTCCGCTAAACCATTGGCGGCAGGATTATAGGCGGTTGAAACCACAGTCTGAATTCGGTATTTATCGCAGAACCAATAGAATATTTGGCTTATGAATTTGGGACCGTTGTCGTGGATGATCCAATAGGGACACCAAATCGATAGATGACATGGTGTTTGATGAAGTTAACCACATTAGAGGTCCTGACTTCAGTTAATGGTATAGCCTCCGCCCACTTTGAAAAGTAGTCGGTTATTGCAAGGATGAACCGGTGACCTTTCGTCGAAGAGGGACTAATTGGCCCTACGACGTCGATTCCCCATGCTTCAAATGGCCATGAAGCAGCAGTTGGGTGGAGCAACTCCGAAGGCTGGTGTATGAAGTCTTCATGAACTTGGCATGCTTTACACCTTCGTGCATATTGGATGGCATCGGCTATCATGGTTGGCCAATAATATCCAAGCCTATGCAATCTGTCTTTAAGCTTTGGACCTGGCTAATGAGCTCCGCAAGTGCCGTCGTGTGCTTCTTTAAGCACTTCCTGTGCCTCTGAATTGGAAAGGCAACGGAGGAGGACATCGTCATATGAACGACGGTAAAGTGTCTTCAGAGTTGGATCGTAGTAGAAACGGAGAGACCTTCGTCTGATAGATGCCGCTTCTTTAGGATCGTCTGGAAGCAGACCATGCAAAGCATAGTCAATGAGAGGAAAGCGCCAATCTCTCGGCTCAAAATCCGTGGAGACATTATAGACTTCTCGGGTTCTTAACATATGCTTAGAGCATACAAGATGTCGAGTTGCAACTGTGAGGTGATACTCGGTGTCAGCTGGCAAGGCTAGTGTCATTGCTAATGCAGCAAGAGAGTCCGCCTTGGTATTCTGAGATCGAGACACGTGCCCAATGAAGAAACCTTCAAATAGGTTGGCCAATTCAACGGCCGTGTGATAATAAGGCAGCAAGTCCTCATGGCGGACTTCGTATTCGCCTTTAACCTGATTGATGATCAGTTTTGAATCGCCATAAGCTTCGAGGTAGCGTACCCCCATTCCATGGGCGAGTTGAAGACCAATGAGTAGGGCATTATATTCTGCTACATTGTTGGAGCACGATTCTGTCAGAGAAAATGCTCTGGGAAGGACATGATTCTGTGGGAGATAAACACAACCCCCACTCCAGCAATGATCTTGCCTTTAGGGCCCATTCGCGATGCTCCATCGAAGAACATCTGCCACACTTCCTCCTCTGAGGTTGCTTAAGACTCGAAGACTTCATCAGGGATATCTTCGTGAAGTTTTGAATGTTCTGGAATTGGATGAGCAGCCAAGAACTCTGCAAGGGCCTGGCCTTTAACCGCCTTCTGAGGGGTGAAGATCATGTCGTATTGAGACAATAAAAGTGCCCACTTAGCCAATCTTGATTCAATGATTCTGGCTTCGTCATAAGAAGACGCAATGGGTTTACTCTGGAGATGACATGTATGGTCTGGCCAACCAAATAATGCCGTGTCTTCTGAACAGCGAAGACGAGAGCTAAACACTCTTTCTCGATAGGTTGTAGCGAGATTCCGCTCCTATGAGAGTTCTGCTCAGATAATAAATGGCCTGCTCGTGGCCATTGTCGTCCTTTTGAGCGAGGAGGGCACCGAGGGAGTAGTCCAGAGCTTTTACATAAAGCAAAAATGGTTTCCCTGATGTAGGGGCCACCAAGACTGGAGGTTTTGTGAGGTACCTCTTGATGTCTTCATAAACTTCCTGGCAAGCTTGATCCCATACGAAGGAAGCACCCTTTTTCATGAGTCGGGTGAACGGTTGACAGCGGCCTGAGAGATTTGCAATGAATCTTCTAATATAAGCCAGCCAGCCTTGCAAGCCCCTGAGCTCTTTGAGGTTCCTTGGTGGATGCATGCCCTGGATGACTTTGACTTTGTCTGGGTCAAGATGAATCCCTTTTGATGTGACAATAAACCCAAGGAACTTGCCACTTGACACTCCCAAGAAGGATTTTGTCGGGTTCATTTTCAGTTGATGAGCCCGCATTATGTCGAACATCGTTCTCAAGTCATGAAGATGGTCATTTTTGCTGCGACTTTTGACAGCAATGTCGTCGACATAGCATTCTACGGTTTTTCGGAGATGATCGCGGAAGATCGTACTCATTGCCCGTTGGTAGGTTGCTCCGGCATTCTTCAGTCCGAAGGGCATTACAGTGTAGCAGTATACCCCCAATAGTGTTCGGAAATAAGTATGCTTCTCGTCGTCGGGATACATCTTAATCTGGTTGTATCCTGAAAAGTCGTCCATGGAAGACATCCTTTCGAACCCGCATGTGTTGTCAATCATGACGTCGGTGATGGGCAGTGGGAATTCATCTTTAGGACAGGCTGTGTTGAGATCACGATAGTCGATGCAGATCCGTATTTTCCCATACTTTTTGAGGACGGGGACGATGTTGGCTACCCAATCTGGATGTTGTTCCTCCCAGATGAAGCCACATGCAATAAGCTTATGAACTTCAGCTTCGATAGCTTCCATGATGTTTGGGCGAAACCGACATTGTTGCTGCTTGACTGGCTTGACGTCGGGCTTGATGTTCAGACGGTGCATGGCGACTTGCGGATCAAGTCCAGGCATGTCTTTGTAGCTCCATGCGAAGACGTCTATATACTCCTTTACGAGTATTATCAATTCTTCCTTCTCTGTAAGTGATAGGCTTTCACTTCTAAAGATGGGCTTGGGGTAGTCTTGATTACCCAAGTTGACCTGCATCACCTTGTCTTCAGTAGGTGGCTCGCGCAGTTCGAATCTCCTTTCCCACTGGAGGTTTAATTGCTGGGCCCATGGTTCCTTATCAGTAGCTTCTGCAGGCTCCAATTGACTGCTCTAATTCATATTAACGGTGAGGTCTTCGAACGTTCCTCCTACACTGACGTCTGAGTCCCACTCGGAGGATGAGGCTGAATGTGATGGAATTGGTTCATCGTCTTTGGCTTGAACCATTGCTGACGATGTGGGTGTAACGTATCCCAACCCCCTGCGTGTACTATCATAGTAATTTGCAGGCTTCCCTTTAGGCACAAAGTTCCGCATCAAACTGCGCCTTCCTTTTTCAAAATTCAAGCCTCCTCCATGCTTTAGGTCGTACCCCATTTTCTTCATAATATGGCGCACTGGCCGCGCGTAATGAAAGAATTGTGGAGTGTCTGAGTCCGAACTTGAATCTGCGGTCGTGGGTCCCCGTGGTTGGGTTCTACCGAAGATTATCGGTAACTGACCTTCTTTGGATGGCGGGATCACCAAAATGGCTCCTTCTGCGGATTCCATGGGCGTGCTGGCCGCACTCGGTTTATGTAAAGGCATGTGTAGAGAGCTATCCGTAATGGATTCAAATAGCCTAACACTCGAAGGATAATCAAAAGAAATATTATCATTAATTACCCATTCACCTTCATCCTCTGAAGGAGTATTACATAGGGGATTATTGAGACATGCTATAATTGGTTCACCAATCAGAATGGCTGGCATGCCTGCTTCGGATTCTGAATCCGCCTCATTGCCACTTTCATCATCGTCCGACAATGGTTCTTTAGGTGTCCCACCGGCCTCTTGATATAGGAGAGCGTCAGTGAAGTAATTTTCCAACCCTTTGAACGGTTGCTTCTCAGCAAAGACAGTTCGTACTGTTGCGTCATCTTCAACATATTTGAAGCATTGGTGCAGAGTAGAGGGAACGATCTAGTTGGCATGGATCCATGGCCATCCCAGCAGCAGGTTATATGATGTGTCAGCGTCAATGACATAGCATGTCACTTCTGACTTCAGGCTCCCGATTCTGCAACGGAGTCAAATTTTCCTCAGTGGACGACTGCTCCGGCGTTGAAACCGTATATTGTAGTAGTGGTTGCGGACAACCTGTACAGTGGTATGCCGAGGAAGTAAAAAAGCCTTTTGGGGATGATGCTGAGTGCGGACCCCGGATCGACTTGTATTCTTTCGATGCACGTTGAACCGGTATATCCGGTGTAGTAAAGAGGTCGATCGTGCTTGTTGTCTTTGAGAAGCATATCTTCCTCCGTGAATGTAATAGCGGGCACCTTGGATTGTGTATGATGACATTCTGGGTAAGGAGACTGAACGTCGTCGTTAGGGATCTCAGGCATGCATGTCAGAAAGGATTCTGAATTGGTTAGCGCATCCCTGAGTGCTTCTCTTGTCTCTTTTGAGAGGCGAAGGAGCTCGTGTATACTGATACGAGCTGGGATATTAGCCAGCTGAGCCAATATGTCAAACCGAAAGGGCGTATCAACCCCTTGGCCTGGTGGTTTCTTCAACACGTAGTCGAATCGTACCTCCTTAGGCCTCTCTTTTCCCTTGGTTAGGATTGGAGTGGATGCTGGTACTTGTACTGACGTCGTTTGCTGTTGTATCTCGTCAGTAGACTTTTCATACTACCTCAAGTATGATTTTCCGGATCGGGTGCCCGTCTGTTGAGGCATATCGGCTTGCGCCGTGCAAGCAAGCTTTTCCCCTTCTGAATCGCTGAGGGAAGCTGATGTAAAATTACCATCGTCTGGCATGATGGAAATGACATTGCAAGATTTGCCCTTTGACTTGGGCTTCTTTGAATCCCACTGCACGTCTTGGACGAGGTCTGGGTGTATCCACATGACTTCTCCTGTCTCCAATGTTAAGGGAACAAGACCCTTATTGTTTTGAGTTGTAGCTGGAGGATGCTTGACGTCTAACCATGGAGCGGAGACTGGATAAGTTCCGTCAGGAACTGTGACCTTTGGAGTTTTGCCGAACTCGAGGGTCACCATATTGGCAGTGACTTTCTTCTGCTCCGTCTTCAATGTCAGAACCCCCGCATCGATCAGGGCTTGTATTCTGTCCTTGAGGACATAACACTTGTCAGTAGGATGGTGGATCATCCTGTGGTAGAGGCAGTATTTAGGGTCGTTTGTGCGCCCTATCTCATTGGGACGCCGAACATCTGGCAGTTTCATTTTGTTCCCTTTGTGGAGCAGATGGAATATCGTGACCACCTGATCGTCTTTGAAGGAGTACTGCTTTGGAGGGAACTTAGGCTCCTGATTGCTGAAGCTGCTCTTCTTGGCCTTCGACTGCACATCTCCGGATAACTCAACAGACATAGTCTCTTTGCCTTTAGCTTGAGAAGATTGCGGTGGGTCGCCACGCCTTTTGTTGTTCATCCCCCACTTGCCTCTAGGGGCGGATGGTTCGAACTTTTTAGCCGACTTCTCGGCTATCTCTGCTTGTTCGACCAATTCCTTCCAAGTGTGGGTTTTGACAGCCCCCATGCGAACTTCCACTTGGTCTAAGAAGTTGTGTCTGCATGTCGGTAAGAGCATGGGTAATGGCATCCCTGCTGGGCACATCAAGGATAAATTTCTGAACCGTTCAATGTAGTCACGGACAGATTCGCCCTTCCTCTGCACAGTGGAGAGGATCTTGTCCATGGTCACTTCGGTATCGTCCTCATAGAAACGAGAGAGGAACCGAGTTTCCAGGTCGATCCAAGAGTTGATAGAGCCCAGGGGAGACTTCGGAACCAGTCAAATGCCACCCCCTTTAAGGTGCCAATGAATAGCCTAGCCATGATGGTGTCATTGCTTATAACATTACCAGTCTGAGACCGGAAATAGTAGATGTGCTGATTTGGCGAGCTCTTTCCATCATAGGTATGCAACGTTGGTGGTTTGAACTTCGGTGGATATGGCACCGAATCCCACTCCAGCGGATAAGGACGGACTGCCCCTACCTTCTTTAATTCATCCCTCTGAGCTAGGGATGCGATTTGAGCTTGGAGGCCCTTAAGGACTTCGGCGTCTAAGGAAGAACCCTCCTTGGATTTCTCCGGCTTTGGCTGCTCATTGCTGAAGTGTTCATCCTCATCGTGATTGCTCCCGGCATCATTGTCATTCCGATTGCTGAGGAGTCGAGCAAGCATCTGTTGAATATTATCCAAGGCTTCTTGTTGGGTTCTGGAAGTTTGCTCCTGAGCTTCCAAACGTCGACGAAGGTCGTCGTTAGCATTATCAGCCATGTTGATTGTTGCTCTGTCTGTTCGTACTGAACTAACTGTCGCTGAAGAGGCGTACCCACTGTCTTCATCTTCTTCATCCGACGGTTGGAGTGATCTTGTGGGCTATGACGAGGCTAGGGCCGTCGAGGAAGAAGGCTGCTTTTAACTGTAGGGTATTGCCACCCTAGACCTGGTGTTTCGAAAAACACCCTCTTCATGCACCAAGACTTCGCCTAAGCCTGGGCTGTAATCTAGATTTGGGGAGCTATAGGGGGAGTCGTCAGATGTTTGTCTTCCCCTGCGTAACTCTCGTCCTCTTCCGATCATGTTGACGGATGCAGAGGGTAGATCTCGTGAGGTGCTCCTTCTGCGATGCTTCATAGGGAGATGCACGGACAGCCGATCAAAGACTGATTGCCGGCATGGAGGAGTGGCGAGGATTCGTCGTGATCGGCAACGAGCTGAATGGATTGTCACCAGCTGGCATCCTCTTTGTTGACAATAGGGGGAAGTAGTTCGGAAAGACACCGACTTCCGCTTGTTCGCCAAGAATTCCCGCAAGTCAGGCCCATGGGAGCCTACATAATTCTGTGGAGAGGCCTTTCTAGAGCGTACATAGGATGATGTTCCGTTCCTCTTATCCCTGCGGAAGGGATTAGCACTGAATAGTACTTCAGTTCTAGCTTCGCCAACAGGTGCGAGCTTAATGTTTGACGAACTGGAGAGCGGAGCACGCTGTGGTGCTTTACCCACTATGCCGCTGCAAAGGGGATTTGCCTTAGATAACACTCTGGCCCTAGCCTCGCGGCCATGGACGCAGTGAGTATGCTGTGGTACAGTAGCTTCGCTCATAAGAACGATGCTGGCACAAGGCATTGCTGCTCTTGAATTGGGCGACGGTATGATTGCCGTCTTGACTTTATGATTGGAGCAGACAGGCATCTTGCCTTTTTCTTCGCGATAGAGGCACGGTTTAGGCGTAGCTACGCCTGGAGCTTCAGTTGGAGACTTCTGTTTAGGCTTCCATACCCGCCTTGGCAGAGGAGACTTAGGTTCGCAAGGAACCTGATTAGCCACACGCGAGGCTGAGGGGTTTTGGCAGAATTCTGCTTCTGGTTTCTGCTTTGAAAACTTGGTCGTGGAAACCTTCCTATGCTTCCGTGCTCGAAGCATTGGGCCACCCCCAGAGAGGACTTCTTCAAATCTTCCTTGATCGAACTGAACCACCAAGTTCTCACAAGCAAAGGAATCAGACTGCGGACGTGCTTTCTTGTTGCGCCAAATAACCGCAGTAGGTTCGCAGAGAACCTTTTCTGTCTCCGCCAGACTTTCCTTGAAGATTTAGCCAGAGAGGCTCTGGCTGCCCCGACTTTTCTGAATTCAGAGTTAGACCCGAAGGTCTGTTCGTCGCATTGCGATACTTGATTCTCGGCAGTGGAGAATGCGTTCCCCAGCGGAGTCGCCATCTTGTTTTCCATTGAATTTGCAAAGGGGAAAACTTACAAAAAAAAAAAGAGTTTGCGGAGCTAAATTACAAGTATTCTTAAAAAAATTACAAGTAGATCTCCTCAGAGATTCTGGAGAAGTGTGCCGATAGGAGTCTGGTCAGCGCGCGACCACTTTGTCCCTTTGACGATGCGAGCGATGAGATTCCCTTCTCGCCTGGTTCGGGGAATCAGAGAATAGAAGGTTGGTAGAACCCTCTTGCTGCTTCTCAAAACCGCCTTCAATTAGGAATTCCTTCTCACCTGGTTCCGGAGATTCCTTGAGAGGAAGGATGATGTTAGGGTATCAACACCCTGGATAGAGAAAGCAATTCTCTAAAAGATCTCTGAATTCGAGAGCGCACGGTGCGTTGTGAAGAAATCTCTGCTTGTGGAGTCCTCTTGTGCGTCTGTGCCTGGTCTAAGCCTTTTTTGTCGTCTCAGAAAATCGGGCTTTCCCTTGGACCCCTGATGGGCTATTTATAGGGAGAGCAAGGGTATAATCGTCCCTTGAAAATATGGAAACAGATTGAATCAAATCTGTTTAAAATCTGAAAAGTAGCCTTGCTGCGAGGCTAAGATCAGCTTCTGCGAAGCTAGAATTGGCAGGTCGGTTGATCTTCTTGATCCTTTCCATATCGTTAGAGGATTTCCCCTGATCTTCTTACTCGTTTTAGGAGAGTAAAGAGATTGTGGCAATCAACTGCCAAATTTGATCTCTGATTTGATCTTAATTGGATTCGATCTGATTGGATCGGATCTCATCCGGAGATTTGATTTGTCAAAGGTTGACCATAGTAGACCAATGGCGGAGCTGCCCGCATTGAACTCGTAGCGGAGCTAGAGGCAGCTTCTGGCGAAGTCCGAAAGAAACCCTTTGGCGGAGCTGGAAGTCCTCTGTGGCGAAGTTGCGAGTTAGCTTCCTGGCGAGGCTTCAAATGGCTCCGAGGCGAAGTCGAGTGATATTAGCCTCTCAAGCGAGGCTATCCCTTTGGGCTCATGCGATGCTAAGTGCTAGCACCTTAGACCTGCTGAGGTCTGTTTAGAAACAATCCGGGTTCACTGTCTGCTTGCTGGATCAGTGGAGTCCAAGTTGCTTCCTTGTCCCTTGGAGATGGGTGAAAACTGGTCGTCAGCTTGTCTGTCACTTGTCTTTTGTAAATGTCAACAAGTTTAGACATTGTTCAGACCAATAAGAATCTTGTCTTTTTTAAGTGTCAACAACAACCCACTAACCTTACATTGCTTCTAGCAGATAGGTCAGTTAAGGTCCCTAAGGGAATTGTTGAGGATGTTATTTTGAAGGTCGACGAATTCTATTTCCTTGCAGACTTTGTGGTCTTAAACACTGAACCAGTTAGAGATCCAAGCAATCACTCTCCTGTGATTTTAGAGAGACCATTTCTTTCTACTGCTGATGCTGTCATTAGATGTAGGAATGGAGTCATGACCTTGTCGTTTGGAAATATGACAGTGGAGCTAAATATTTTTCACACTAGTTTCCAACCACATGTAATGGACGATCATGAGGAGGTCAACATGATTGATGTGTTGGTCAATCACACCTTTGAGAAGTCTTGCTATGAAGACTCCTCGGAGAAATGCTTGGACCATTTTGGAATGAACATTGAGGAATTTATAGAAGAGGTCAAGCATTGTTAGATTTTGTTCACATTATGGACACCAACTTATGGAGACCCAACACAGAACCCTTGCCATTGCCAACATTCGTTCCTATTCCATCAATCATCGAGCATCCCAAGTTGGAGCTCAAGCCTTTACTAGACACATTAAAATATGCCTTCCTAGGTGAGTCAGAAACCTTGTCTGTGATAATTTCTTCTCATTTAGACAAGGACCAAGAAGAGAAGTTGACAGATGTTCTTGGGGAACATAAGAAGCCATAGGATGGACCATAGCAGACATAAAGGAAATTAGCCCCTCTGTGGTAATGCACCAAAGTCATCTTGAAGAGAATGTAACCTCAGAGAACGACAGAGGTGTTTAAACCCTGTTTGAAAGAGGTGGTAAGAACGGAGGTCAAGAAATTATTAGATGGGGTTATCAATTATCCTATCTCCGATGGTCAGCAAGTTAATCTAGAACAAGTTGTGCCCAAAAAGTCTAGAGTCACAGTTATTACCAATGAGAATAATGAGTTGGTTCTAACTCCTGTTCAAACTGGTTAGCGAGTGTGCATAGACCATAGAAAACTTAACTCCATGACTTGGAAAGATAATTTTTCTCTGCTCTTCATCGACCAAATATTAAAACGTCTTACCAGTCATTGATTGAGAATTTTTAAAGAATAGAAATAGAGTTCAGATTTCTTAGTCTCAATGCGAATCCGCTGTAGCAAGGGCTCAAGAGGGTCGTGATCCTCAGGGAAGGATGCGATGAAAGCTTTTCGACTCGATTCCTCTGTATGCTTCAAGTAAGAAAAGAGAGATTAGATTTGAGATAAAAAGATGATATTAAAGACGTGGTTTTGCTGATCTTCTACCACAACCCTATTGCAAGTTAAGGAGCTTGATCTTCATCTTAAGATGTAGGTGATTCACCCTAGGTCATTACAAATAATTCAAGCAAGAAAAATCAATACTAGACTCTAGCTAAGTTACATTATTTAAAAGCCAAACTATGGTTCATCCTAACATCTAGGTACAGCCTAATAAAAGACGAATCTCAAATTTATGCTGTCCTAGTTCTTAAGTTTGAAGTCATGACAAGTCTTTTTAATATGCAATTTATATTAGGAATTCTAGGTATTTGTTTAATCTTCTAGAAAAGTTGTTTTTAAACCTAGGGTTTCTATAGATGTTCATTAATCAGATCTAGGCTTAACTGCTCTAGGGTTGCTTCAAGAATCTCAGCAAACCACTAGAGAGAATTAGTTCTTCATTATTTTTTTTTTTCAAATTATTTATATTTTTTTATTTAATGAGAAAGAGTGCAAGGAAATAAGGAAAAAGAAAACCAGAAGAGATCACAGATTAAAACAACAATCAGAGAGATCACAAAATAAAATAAAATTGCAGAAATTAAATGAGAACAAAAGAGTGACCTTTATTTCAGATGAATCTCCAGTTACAAAATCTTCTCCTTCTCCACAACGTACATGAATGGAAAATACAATCGTGCAGAAATTTAGAAAAAATAGCTAAAAGAAAACCCTAATACGTCTCTGGATGCCCTTTCTGCTGCGCCTGCAGGGATATTTATAATGCAGAAGAAGATAGAGTCCCGGATGAAGTTGTAGACGAAATCTGGTAGTCAGAGTCATCCATACTACCGCAGAATTGCGGCTTTTGCCGCGTTTCTGCGGCAGTTCAGTGGAGTCAGGCCACGCGCTTTGGCGCGTGGCTTCTCCTGGTCCGTCCGTCTGGGCGCATACTTCTGGAATATGCATCCTGGCCTTTTAATCTGGATTTTCGAGATAACTTAGTAACCAAGTTACCCTTAATCCAGATTTCTTCAAATCTTCTTTCCACGAATTTCCTTCTTATCTTGGGCTTTTATCCTCATCCTGCAAGTGTTTAGGGTTGGATAGAAGTCTATCCTTCCCTTATCTCTGATATTTGCAACTTTTAGCCCTTGTATTTGCATTTTGACTTCTTGTAATTGCGCTTTTTCACCTGGGCTTCAAACATGGGCTTGGATCTGGGCTTTTGGGCTCTTTTAAGCTTTTTTTATTATTAAAATAATAATTCGAGGCCTGCACACATTAAATAACAAAATATTAATAAATGTGCATTATAATATGAATAAATGTGCAAATGTGATGGTAAATATGATGACAATTATGCATTTTTTACTACTAATCACACCCCCACACTTATCTTTTTGCTCGTCCTCGAGTAAAAATCAAAAAGAAAAAGAAAATCTAATCTAACTAACTCACTTTCGTAGGAATCACGGTTGCACTTAGCATGTGCAACAAGCCGTTAAACCTCTAGGTTACCCTAGAGGATGAGTGTTGTCTCGTGAGAGTTTTCAGCGGATTACACCCACAAAATCCATAAAAAGAAAATATTTGAATTATTATTGAAGAGACTAAGTAGTCTATAAGTTTTAGGATCCTCATTTTTATTCATTCTTTAAACTTAGTCTTAATAAACTTAATTGTTTTCCATTTTAGGTAAGAATTAAATTGAATTTCTAATATAGTCTTTTTCGTTACCAAAAATCATATGCATCCTTATGTTTTTACTAGCAATTCCTTAACTAGGACTCTCATGCCTCTTTATTATTTTTATAACATCATCTAATTTTCTTTCGTGTAAGTATCAAGGCTTCTTGAGGCCCTCATACCTAACTAATTGACTATTAGATGTGTTAATATAATTTTTTTTTGGCATGTATAACTCATCTAATTTTCTTTCGTATAAGTATCAAGGCTTCTTGAGGCCCTCATACCTAACTAATTGACTAATAGATGTGTTAATACATGTATAATATTTCTCAGTTTTCTTAGGCTTTCTAATCCACCCATGTAGCGAACTTAAAGTCGGTGGCTCCCAAACCGGTCGACTTTAGGGCACCAGGTGAGAAAACACCCCGCGGACTCAAATTCGAATGAACTAGGCCACAAAACTAAGGACTTTATTTTTATTTAGAACTCACCTTTAGGCGTGAATACTTATGCTTCTTGAGGCACATGTATCCAGCTTAATTGGTGATATTTTTTTTTTTATGAGGCACGTCTTTGTCTTAGAATCCTAGATATGTACTAGGAATGCACATTTCATTAAGGTAAAAATTAAGACTAACTAATTATTCAATTTCTCTTCCTATACCTAAAATTTAAACAATTTATTTATTTTGACCAAGCTTTTAGAAATCCTAATCATGATTTTCCTAATCCTTAAAACTAACTTAGATTTCTTTCAAAAAATAAGTCAAAGTATTATCCTTTTTTAAAATTTTTTTTTTTTATATATTGTATAATTTTTTTTTATATATTTTTAATTTTTTTATTATTTTTTTTATATTACATACCCTTCCCCCACACTTGTTTCATGCATTGTCCCTAATGTATGAATAAAATGTATGGATGCATGAACTGGCAGAAAGATATAATCACCGATATAGTGGGTCAAAAAGACCCATCGCCGCATTAGCTTCCGGCACAGACTCCAAAAAGATTTTAAGACGTTGACCATTTACCTTGAATGTATTGCCATTTTTGGGGTCGTAGATCTCTATGGCTCCGTGTCGAAACACAGTCTTAACAATGAATGGCCCTGTCCATCTTGACTTCAACTTGCCGGGAAAGAGATGAAGTCTAGAGTTGTAGAGTAAAACTTTTTGTCCTTGGACAAAAGTTTTTCTCGTGATGAATTTATCGTGAAAAACCTTAACTCTATCCTTCGCAATCTTTGCATTCTCGTATGAATCATTCCTCAACTCCTCTAGTTCAGAAATTTGTAATTTTCGAAACTCACCGGCCTTATCTAAATCAAAATTTAGCTGCTTAATTGCCCAAAGGGCCCGGTGCTCTAGCTCGACAGGAAGGTGGCAAGCCTTTCCAAAGACCAGTCTGTAGGGAGACATTCCTAGAATCGTCTTAAAGGCAGTCCTATATGCCCATAGGGCATCCACCAGTTTGGTGGACCAGTCCTTCCTATTCTGATTCACAGTCTTCTCCAAAATGAGCTTGACTTGCATATTAGAAACTTCTACCTGTCTGCTAGTTTGAGGATGGTAGGGCGTAGACAACTTGTGAGTAATGGCATATTTTCGCATAAGAGCTTCAAAAGTTCTATTGCAAAAATGTGTGCCATTGTCACTAATGATGGCTCGAGGGATTCCAAAGTATGAGATGATATTATCTTTCAAGAATTTGACAACAACTTTGTTGTCACTTGTCTTGCAAGGGACAGCTTCTACCCATTTTGACACGTAGTCTACGGCCAACAAGATGTACTGGTGCCCAAACGAATTAGAGAAGGGTCCCATAAAATCAATGCCCCATACGTCGAAAAGTTCTACTTCTAGAATGGGATTTAGGGGCATCATATTTCGTTTGGAAATTCTTCCTACCATTTGACTTCTTGTGCAAGTTTTGCAATACTCAAATGCGTCTCTAAACACAGTTGGCCAATAAAAGCCACTTTGCAGAATTTTCTCGGCAGTTTTGCGGGGACCAAAATGTCCACCGCAAGCGAACTCATGACAAAAAGCTAGCACGCTTCTAGTCTCCTCGTCGGGGACACATCTCCTAATGATTTGGTCGCTACAATATTTGAAAAGATAAGGATCTTCCCACATGTAATACTGAACTTGAGACAAGAATCGGTATCTATCCTGTTTAGACCAACTAGGTGGTGTTTGGTTTGTGACTAAGTAATTTACTATGTCAGCAAACCATGGCTCCTTAGAGATGGCTAGAAGTTGCTCATCGGGAAAATTGTCATTGATGGGCAGCTCGTCAGAAGGTGCGTTTGGCACACGAGAGAGATGGTCAGCTACGACATTTTCGACACCTTTTTTATCTCAAATTTCGAGATCGAATTCTTGAAGGAGAAGGATCCAACGAATGAGTCGGGCCTTCGCATCTTTTTTAAGCATAAGGTATCGAAGAGCAGAATGGTCAGTGAAAATCGTGGTCTTGGTCCCAAGTAGGTATGGGCGGAATTTCTCCAAAGCGAACACTACTGCCAAGAATTCCTTCTCGGTTGTAGTATAGTTCATTTGGGCGTCATTGAGCGTCCTACTCGAATAATAGATCACGTGCTGCTTGCTGTCCTTATGCTGTCCTAAGACAGCACCTATCGCAAAATCTGAGGCATCGCACATGATCTCAAAGGCTTGGACCAGTCCGGAGGTGAGATGATAGGAGCAGAGATAAGTTCCATTTTCAATTTCTCCCATGCACTATGGCACCTATCATCAAAGATGAAGGACACGTCTTTAGCTAGAAGGTTTGTAAGGGGTCTAGCAATTTTGCTAAAGTCCTTAATGAACCTACGATAAAATCCGGCGTGTCCTAAGAAAGACCGAATGTCCTTCACGCATCGCGGAAGTGGAAGTTTCGCTATGATCTCCACCTTGGCCTTGTCTACCTTAATCCCTTCCCTAGATATCTCGTGACCTAGGACAATCCCATGTTGCACCATGAAGTGACACTTTTCCCAATTGAGGGTCAAGTTCTTTTCGGTGCACCTACTCAGTACTAGCTCCAAGTGATGGAGACACTGGTCAAATGAATTCCCATTGACGGAGAAGTCGTCCATGAAAATCTCTAAGAAACGCTCAACCATATCAGAAAACAGGCTTAACATACAACGTTGGAATGTGGAGGGGGCATTGCACAAGCCGAAAGGCATTCGACGGTAGGCAAATGTCCAAAATGGGCACGTGAACGTTGTCTTTTCTTGGTCCTCCGGGGCTATATGGATTTGGTTATACCCTGAATAACCGTCCAAGAAGCAGTAGTACTCATGTCCGGCTAATCTTTCCAGCATTTGGTCAATAAATGGGAGGGGAAAATGATCTTTCCTAGTGGCTGCGTTCAACTTGCGGTAGTCTATGCATACTCTAACCTTGGTAGGCAATCGTGTTTGCACTAACTCATGTTTGTCATTCTCTACCACAGTAAAGCTAGATTTCTTAGGGACCACATGCATTGGGCTAACCCATTTGCTATCAGAAATGGGATAAATGATCCCATTATCTAACAGTTTCACTATTTCGGTGTGTACAGCCTCCTGCATGAGTGGGTTTAGCCTACGCTGTGGATCCCTCTTCGGTCTAACCCCTTCCTCTAGATGGATACGATGCTGGACTATCGTAGGGCTCAGTCCCTTGATATCTGCCATAGTCCAACCAATGGCTTCCCTATGTCTCCTAAGGGTTGCCAGCAGGTCCTCCTCTTGCCTATTGGTCAAATTAGATGCAACTATGACCGGTAACGTCTCTTGTTCACCTAGGTAGGCGTACTTAAGATGTTTGGGCAAGGCTTTTAACTCCAAAGAAGGAGGTGGCTCAATGGGTGGAGGTGTTAAGCTAGAGTCTCCCATCTCTATAGAACTCAGATTTGATTCCCATTCGATCTCATCAAGGCTGATATCACTTGTTTCTAAATCTTCCTCTTCCTCTGACTCAAGTATGATCTCATCATTATGCTCACTCGTCATATTTTCAATGAAGTTAACCTCAAAGGGTTGGTCAGTCACATCGTAGGGATGCTTACCTAGGTTGAAAACATTGACCTCCTTGGTCATATCCCCAAAAGTTAATCTCATGAATCCGTTTCTATAATTGATTATTGCATTTGCAGTTGCTAGGAACGGTCTTCCTAAGATGACGGGAGTTTGGGACCTAGGATTAGACACAGGTTGTGTCTCTAAGACAATGAAATCTACTGGGTAAATGAATTCTCCTACCCGTATGAGAACGTCATTGATTTCTCCCTTAGGAACTTTGATAGAGCGGTCAGCCAACTGAATAGTAACTTGGGTTGGGTTGAGTTCACCTTATCCAAGTTGTTGGTATACAGAGAAAGGGAGCAAATTGATGCTGGCTCCTAAATCGAGGAGTGCTCGATTGATTTCGGCTCGACCTATGGTGCAAGAGATGGTGGGGCAACCTGGGTCCTTATACTTGATAGGGATCTGATTGGACAATAGCTCACTAATGTTAGTGGCTAGAAAAACCTTCTTAGGCACATTAGTCTTTCTTTTCTTGGTGCACATGTCCTTAAGGAATTTGGCATAACTAGGGACATGTTGGATTGCATCAAGGAGTGGAATGTTGAGCCTAACTTGATTGAACACCTCTAATAATTTCTCCATATGTGCATTGTTGTTGCTTCTAAGCCTATTTGAAAATGGAGCTATAGGCTGGTGCATCTGACCTGCTGACTTTTCAGCTTCAGTTTCATTGGGGCTGGATGGAACAGGAGTGGAGCTAGATGGAATGGAAGTGGAGCTAGATGGAATAGATGGCTGAGATGGATCCGATGGCATGGATACTTGATTATCAACTTGTTTTCCCGATCTGAATGTATGAACCATATGACACTGATTTGGGTCTTGAGCCTCATTGGCTGGCCTAGGATTCCTAGGATTTAGCAATGGTTGACTCGGTAGGGTACCCCTCTGTCTTTCTTGCTGATTTAATTGGACCTCTATCCTGGTCAAGACTTGAGCTAGTGTGTCATGGCTTTTAACAAGAGTGTCCACCTTTCTTTTCATGTTTAAAAGCCTTATTTCTATTTGTGAATATTGGAAAAATGGTGGAGGATTTTGACTAGGAAAACTTTGCTGATAGGGCGGATTTTGGAAATTGTTGGAGAATTTGGGCCTAATTTGATCATTGTTGCTTGGGCCCCATGAAAAATTGGGATGATTTCTCCAACCAGGATTGTAGGTGGGTGAATAAGGATTGTTGGCGGGCCTTGTGAAGGCCGCACTCATATGTTCGGGCAAGCTTTGATGCGCGAAAAAGACAGGACATTCCTCGAACACATGGTTCATATCTTGACAATAAGTACAGCCCGCCGAAGATGTTGGGCTGACTTGGTTCACAGAGACTGGCTCTTTAGTTTCAAGGGCCTCTAGTTTTCGCATAACAGCAGCTAACTTAGCATCGGTTGCTATGTTGGCCTCAATGGAATGGATACCTCCTTTAGAAGAAGTAGGGTCATTAGTCCTAAATTTTTCCGGAGTAGGTTCCCATTGGATGGTATTTTCAGCTAATTCCTCATACAATTCCCATCCTTCATTTTTGTTCTTTTTCATAAATCCTCCTTGGCACATGGATTCTAACAACGTCTTAGTTTGATATTCTAATCCATCATATAGAACTTGTCAAAGTCGCCATTTCTCTATCCCATGGTGAGGGCATTGGGCAAGAAGGTCCTTAAAACGTTCGAAATATTTCCAAAAAGGCTCATTTGCTGTTTGCTTAAACTGTAGGATATTCTTCCTAATCAGTGCAGTCTTGTGAACGGGATAAAATTTCTTTAAGAAGACCTTAACGAAATTATCCCAAGAAGATATAGAACCGACCTCTAGACTGTAGAACCATTTCTTTGCTAAATCCTTCAAAGCAAAGGGGACAAACCTAAGTTTGATGTCATCTTTTCCTAACTTAGGAATATTCATCATGAGACATACTTCCTCAAATTCCCTTATGAAGAAGTATGCATCCTCGGAGTCAAGTCCATGAAATTTCGGAAGGGTGTTGATGTATTGTGGCTTAAGCTCAAATGGGTCAACACCTTCATCGTTAAGCTTGATGCAAGAAGGAAGAGAAGTCCTGATAGGATAGATCCTATCTTGGAGTGATGGCGGTTGTGCCATGTGTGAGTCGGGATTGAGCTCGGGTGGTGAACTAGTTCTAGTTAGCCTGGATGTAAGTGGGTCTCTCGACCAAGCGGGCATGCACAATCAGCAAACAAGTTCACCCAATCAATCAATAAAAAAGAAAAACAATCAAAAATCCTAATCTAGGGTAAGCCTTGACCTAGACGACTCCTAACTTTAGACTGTCCTTAGGAGGTCTACTGTCGAAGTTAACCACAAGCTAATCGGCCAGGTAGGTGGCAAGACCGGTGGGAGGTTTTCCGTCAGAGACGTTCCTTAATTAAATAACCACCGTTCTTCGGGCTTTCGGCCCTCAATCCCCTGCCTAGACACCGATTTGACAAGAGTTAATTTCGAACAATTTTCCTCCTTCGGTCAATCTCCTATTGAGTCCGAGTTAACCTAGGGCCAACGTCTAGTCAAATTTTACTTAAGGTTAGGGTTGTGAGTGTGACGGATATGATTTGTGGGCCAAGGAAGGGTGATGAAATCCCCACCTTATCTTGCTTATGGGTTATGCCCTTAAGATGAATTAGTGTACGTGTAAAGCTGTAGAAAAGTAATCACTCAAGAAAGCAGTAAACAACCAAGAGTGTTTCCTAATCTATATGATATGCAAACGTACCTTGTCGCCAGCACTCTTCAACAGAATTAAAAAAAATGTAAATAGACACGTGCCCTAAATGCAAGAGTCTAAAAAACTTTTTTTTTCAACAAATGGGTTAATGTTATTAATTAGCAGTTGCAGAGTGATCACAGAGAAAAATAATCACAGCAGTAAGCAGATTTTTGCAATGCAAAGCAACCTGCAGAAATTTCTGTGAGTAGTTAACTACTCTTGCCGCGGATCTGCGGCAAAGGATTAGGCCCAAGTGCTCTGCCTTCTAGGGCAGAGGCACAGGGTTGCAATATGTCCTCGCTGCTGCTTTGTTTTCCTGTTCCCTGTATCTGCAAACAGAAAATAAAAAATGATTAGATTGAGGAAATCGTGCCGTTCCTTCCCCGGCGACGGCGCCAAAAGTTTGATTGAGAATTTTTAAAGAATAGAAATAGAGTTCAGATTTCTTAGTCTCAATGCGAATCCGCTGTAGCAAGGGCTCAAGCGGGTCGTGATCCTCAGGGAAGGATGCGATGAAAGCTTTTCGACTCAATTCCTCTGTATGCTTCAAGTAAGAAAAGAAAGATTAGATTTGAGATAAAAAGATGATATTAAAGACGTGATTTTGCTGATCTTCTACCACAACCCTATTGCAAGTTAAGGAGCTTGATCTTCATCTTAAGATGTAGGTGATTCACCCTAGGTCATTACAAATAATTCAAGCAAGAAAAATCAATACTAGACTCTAGCTAAGTTACATTATTTAAAAGCCAAACTATGGTTCATCCTAACATCTAGGTACAGCCTAATAAAAGACGAATCTCAAATTTATGCTGTCCTAGTTCTTAAGTTTGAAGTCATGAGAAGTCTTTTTAATATGCAACTTATATTAGGAATTCTAGGTATTTGTTTAATCTTCTAGAAAAGTTATTTTTAAACCTAGGGTTTCTATAAATGTTCATTAATCAGATCTAGGCTTAACTGCTCTAGGGTTGCTTCAAGAATCTCAGCAAACCACTAGAGAGAATTAGTTCTTCATTATTTTTTTTTCTTTTCAAATTATTTATATATTTTTTTATTTAATGAGAAAGAGTGCAAGGAAATAAGGAAAAAGAAAACCAGAAGAGATCACAGATTAAAACAACAATCAGAGAGATCACAAAATAAAATAAAATTGCAGAAATTAAATGAGAACAAAAGAGTGACCTTTATTTCAGATGAATCTCCAGTTACAAAATCTTCTCCTTCTCCACAACGTACATGAATGGAAAATACAATCGTGCAGAAATTTAGAGAAAATAGCTAAAAGAAAACCCTAATACGTCTCTGGATGCCCTTTCTGCTGCGCCTGCAGGGATATTTATAATGCAGAAGAAGATAGAGTCCCGGATGAAGTTGTAGACGAAATCTGGTAGTCAGAGTCATCCATACTGCCGCAGAATTGCGGCTTTTGCCGCGTTTCTGCGGCAGTTCAGTGGAGTCAGGCCACGCGCTTTGGCGCGTGGCTTCTCCTGGTCCGTCCGTCTGGGCGCATGCTTCTGGAATATGCATCCTGGCCTTTTAATCTGGATTTTCGAGATAACTTAGTAATCAAGTTACCCTTAATCCAGATTTCTTCAAATCTTCTTTCCACGAATTTCCTTCTTATCTTGGGCTTTTATCCTCATCCTGCAAGTGTTTAGGGTTGGATAGAAGTCTATCCTTCCCTTATCTCTGATATTTACAACTTTTAGCCCTTGTATTTGCATTTTGACTTCTTGTAATTGCGCTTTTTCACCTGGGCTTCAAACATGGGCTTGGATCTGGCTTTTGGGCTCTTTTAAGCTTTATTTATTATTAAAATAATAATTCGAGGCCTGCACACATTAAATAACAAAATATTAATAAATGTGCATTATAATATGAATAAATGTGCAAATGTGATGGTAAATATGATGACAATTATGCATTTTTTACTACTAATCAGTCATGCTTACTACTCCTTCCTCGATGGTTATTCTAGATATAACCAAATCCCTATTGCTCATAAGAATTAAGAGAAAACTACATTCACTTGTCCGTTTGGCATATTTGCCTACCATCGCATGCCCTTTGGGCCATGCAATGTACCGGCTACTTTTCAGCGGTGTATGTTAAGCATCTTTCTGAACATGGTCGAGAGATTTCTAGATGTTTTCATGGATGACTTCTCTGTCTTTGGGTCTACTTTTGATGAGGGTTTGTATCATCTATCATTGGTATTAATAAGATGCAAGGAGAAGAAACTAGCTCTTAATTGGGAAAAATGCCATTTCAAGGTGAAATCTTGGATTGTCTTAAGACACATTGTTTCTGAGAGAGGTATAGAGGTTGATAAAGTTAAGGTAGAACTAATCTCTAAATGGTTCTTCTGAGATGGTTGCGTTTCTTAGCTAGGGTCAAATGGTTCTTCTGAGATGAATCATACTTGTTCAAATACTGTCCTGATCTGATTATTCAACGCTGCATTCCTGACTCAGAATTTAGAAACATCCTTTCATTTTGCTATGACCAAGCTTGTGGTGGTCATTTCAGTGGGAAGAAAACTGCTGTAAAAATTTTGAAATGTGATTTTTATTGGTCCACTTTGTTTTATGACGCTCATGTCTACTGCCAATCTTGTGATCATTGTCAATGATTATGAAAAATTACACGACGGAATGAAATGCCGTAAAACCCGATCTTAGATGTCAAAATCTTCGATGTTTGGGGCTTCCCTATGCCTCGTGGGTACCGATATATCCTTGTGGCAGTTGACAACATCTCTAAATGAATAGAGGCCATAATATGTAGATCCAATGACAACAAAGTTGTGGTAAACTTCTTGAAAGAGAATGTATTCTCTCATTTTGGCTTTCCTCGTGCAATCATTAGCGATGGTGAAAAATATTTCTGCAATTGTACATTGGAAGCCTTAATGAAGAAATAATGCATCAATCAAGAGTAGCCACCCCTTGCCACCCCCCACAAACTAGTGGCCATGTAGAGTTTCCAATCGAGCTATCAAGACCATTCTAGAGAAAACTGTAAACAACACTAGAAAAGATTGGTATTTTCGATTGACTAATGCCTTATGGGCATATAGAACTAGGTTCAAAACTCCTATTGGAATATCTCCATAGATGTTATGCAAAGCTTGCCATCTTCTTGTCGAGCTAGAACACAAGGCATTCTGGCGATCAAATGCCTAAATTTTGATCTAGACAAGGCAGGAGAGTCTAGAAAACTTCAATTGGATGAGCTTGAAGAGATAAGAAACGATGCATATGACTGTACAAAATGGTACAAGGACCATATGAAAATGATACATGATCGGGTCATAATTCGTAAGGAATTCCAGTCAGGACAGAAAGTCTTGCTTTACAATTCACGTTTATATATTTTTTCAGGAAAACTGAAATCCCGTTGGACTGGTCCCTGCTTCGTTCATAAGATGCACCCACATGGTGCAGTTGAGGTCCGCAATGCCACGGATGGTACCACTTTTCGAGTAAATGGCCATCATTTAAAATCATACTGTGAGTATCTGAGCCCAGAAGTGGAAGAAATCCTTCTGGAAGATCCTATTTATGAGGATTGATCAACATACATGCTAGGGATTCATTTCTATATTATAGTTTTTGTGTTTTTTCTCTTAACTAGGCAATGATGGATGACATCAACTAGTCCTCATCAGGTACTATCTACCCTTCATATTCTTACGTTTGTAGCACGCTATGTATTCATTCATGCATTGAGGATAATGCAATGAGATAAGTGTAAGGGAGGGTTCTAACATATTTTTCTTTTAGGTCCAAAAAAATAAAAAAATAAAAAAATAATAATAATAAAAAACTTTTTGAAAGGAAAAATAATACTTTGACGTATTTTTGCAAGAAATTAAGTTAATTTTAAGGAATAGGAGAATCATAATTAGGATTTCTTATACTTGGTTGAAATAATAATATTTGTTTGATTTCTAAGATTATGAAGAAAAATTGAAAAAGTAATTTAGTCTTGATTTTTACCTTGATGAAATATACATATACACTTACACACTTAGGGTTCAAAAACAAAGATTCGTATGCCTTATAAAAAAAGCAGAAGAAAAAAATTATATATAATAAGAATCCTTTGATTAAGCTGGGTTTTTGTGACTCATAAAGCATAATTATTCATGCCTAAAAGTAGTCCATATCATCAAATAAAATCCTTAGTTTTGTGGCGTTATTTGCTCGAATCCTAAGTCCGTGGGGTGTCTTCTCACCTGATGCCCTAAAACCGTCCGGTTTGGGAGTCACCGACTAGGGCTCGTTACATTTGCAAATTAGAAAGCCTAAGAAAGCTAAGGAATATTATCACCAATATATACATAAATAAGGTATAAGAGTTAGAGTTGAAGAACTCTTAGTCAAAAATTCACGGTCACAAGATACATATAACTTAGGATAAAATAATAGACTACATAAGAATACAATTTTATTGCTAATCCTCATTGATGACAAATCTTTGAATAGAGACTAAGTTTAGAGATGAATAGTTTGGTGCTCCTATAACTTACAAATTGCTTAACTCTTGTAAAAATACTTCAGATATTTTCTCTTTTTTTCAAAATGCATTTTTGAAAATACTAATAATTTATTTCTTTGATTTATGGATTTTGTGGG
Organism: Agave tequilana; assembly: GCA_038442645.1. NCBI lineage: Eukaryota > Viridiplantae > Streptophyta > Magnoliopsida > Asparagales > Asparagaceae > Agave > Agave tequilana. Next base: position 64,185 of record JAVJIF010013677.1, read on the forward strand.
TGTAATCCACTGATAATCCTCATGAGACAAAACTTATCCTCTAGGGGTAACCTAAAGGTTTAATGGCTTGTTGCACGTGCTAAGTGCAACCATGATTCCTACGAAAGTGAGTTAGCTTAGGTCAGTTTAGTTTCTTTTTTCTCTTTATTTTGCTCGAGGACGAGCCTAAGATAAGCGTAGGGTGTGTTAGGACACATATATTGCATAATTATAACTGCATCCTTACATTTATTCTGTAATAAACTCACTTGTCTTAATGTCTGAATGCATACGAGGTATGGTAGAAAGAAGATAAAGTAAATCAACAAAAATCAATTCAAATCTAGAGGCCATCTTACCTGAAAACTGAATCTACTAGATAAGATAATACCATCAAAAATCAAAGAAAAAACAGAATTTTTGAAAAACAATTCGTTTTTGCTAAATATAAAAGGATAGAACGTCAAATTCAGAAAAGAAACCAGAATTCTGAGGAGATAAAAGGATAAAGGGGAAAACAACAGACCAGATCCCCCATCCTCTGGCTCTATGGCCAAGGCCGCTTTTTCGCGGCCATACTTTTGAATTAGGGAGAGTGTTTGCTCTTTATCTTCCTATGCTATCTCTTATCCCTATTTTCCTATAAATACTTGTATGCATTGAGAGAAATGTACACGGCGAGGCTGAAAAGAAATCGAGGAAAAAGTTGTACATTGTAATATGAGTTTGGTATCAAGAGTTTGTAACAACAATTCATCAATAAAAATCGGTCCTCTTCAATACAGATCTTATAGTGTTTTAGTCTAAGTTTTCTTTACCTCTTTCTTTTATTTTTATGATGCAATTTTTTTTTCTTTTCTTTGCATGTTTTACTTTATGAACTCATCAACAATCTCACACATGCTTACTCTTATTTTCTTGTATTAGTTCTTTTGTCTTCAAAATAGATCGGAAGAGGAAGACATTAAAGTGATGTCAATGAACAAAGTCACGGGGTTTCATCTTCCTCTTTCTTTCATCTCAATCTCTTAGGTTTTTTCTTCATCACCTTAATTAATTAAGTCATCACACAAGGTTTGTAATCATTTTATTTTTATTTTTTCATATTTTTAATGCATTAAAGACTTAAGTTCTCAAAATAATCATCACAACTTTCTTTAAAGGATTTCTTAACTAGATTAAAATAAAAATTAGATTTTTAATAACTAAGATTTAACAAATCTCTATGGATTCGACCCTTAACTTGCCACTACACAATTTTACTAAATGATTTTAAGAAGTTTAGGTTTTCATAACTTGTACGTGATTCAACAACGATAGAATTTTTCATGAACTTTGAATTGCGAACACAAACCAAGCACAACACACAAAGTATGCACACCAAGCACAACACAATTATCATCATGCTTACATATATGCTAGAGTTTACACTTGTACACATTATTACCGAAAAGGCCATCTAGCTAAAGTTTGCTACGATAAGCTACATGTGGTGGATAAAAATGTTTTGGTTTGCAAGATTAATCTCCAAGGACCCAAAAAGATATGGGTTCCAAAATCAATTTCCTCCATTTCTATTGATGTAGTACACACCAAATCTCCAAGACGTAGAAAACAGTGAAACCTTGACAGTGGTTGCTCAAGGCATATGACTTGGGATAATAATAATTTTGCAACACTATCAAGGTCAAAAGAAAATGGTACTGTCACCTTCGGAGATGACTCGAAGGGACACCATTATTTATAGTAATGTTAAGATAGGTACATCTCCTGTTATTGAAAATATTGCTTTAATTAATGGTTTAAAACATAATTTGTTAAGTATAAGCCAATCATGTGGTAAAGATATTAAAATTATTTTTGATTTTACTTCTTGTATGGTAGTAGATAGTAACTTTAAGTGTCTGGATTAGAAGGAGATTTAGAAAGATTAAACGTAAGTTAGATCATAAGATTAAGTGGGTGGCGGTTAAAAGAAGGTAATCAAGGAGTTTTTATAGATCGAGTAGTACATGAAGATGATTGGAAAGCCCAAGATGATCTCAATATAACATGAAACAAAATTGCTAGCTGCATTAAAAGAGTAGCTAAAGATGTACTTGGTGAGTCACGGGGTGGTGCTCCTCCATGTAAGGACACATCATGGTGGAATGAAGAGGTAAAAGCTGCCATTACGACCAAACGAGACTCTTATAGAGATTTGAACAAAAATTATGATGGAGTGAGTTTTGAGAGGTATAAGCTGTTCAGAATGCAAGAGTTAAAGTGTACAAAAAAGTGTATGAGAAGTTGAACACCAAAGTGGTTGAAAAGAATATATATAGATTGCTCGAATAAGGGATAAAAAGACTAGAGACTTATGTAATGTTAGGTGTGTCAAAGATGAGAATCAAAAGGTTTTAGTTCGAGATGAAGAAATCAAAGAAAGATGGAGAGAGTATTTTGACAAATTGTTCAATGGTAGTTCTCCTCAAGACTTGGATGACCTTACCATTCAGTACCATGATATGAACCATAATTATATGCGTAGAATAAGCGAATATAAAGTTAAAGAGGCCCTAAAGAGGATGAAGTCAAGGAAAGCTGTTGGCCCGGATGGAATTCCTATTGAGATATGGAGATGCCTAGGAGAGGTGGGCGTGAGATGGCTGATAAATCTCTTTAACAAGATCTGGCTAACTAAAAATATGCCAAATGAGTAAAGAAAGAGTACCTTAGTACCTCTTTATAAGAACAAAGGTGATATCCAGAGTTGTTCAAACTATCGTGGAATAAAACTCATGTGTCACACCATGAAGCTTTGGGAAAGGGTAATTGAACACAGGTTAAGGCAGAATGTTACAATATCAGAGAACCAGTTTCGGTTCATGTCGGGGCGATTGACGACAGAGGCTATTCATTTACTTCGTCAACTTATAGAGCGATTTTGAGAGAGGAAGAGAAATTTGCATATGGTCTTTATTGATTTAGAAAAAGCTTATGATAAGGTGCCAAGAGAGGTATTATGGTGGACATTGATGAAAAAGGGAGTCCCCATCAAATATATTGACATAATCAAGGAAATGTATGATGGAGTAGTGGCAAATGTCAGAACTTATGGAGGCATAACAAGTGATTTTTCTATCACAATTGGATTACATCAAGGATCTGTATTGAGTCTATTATTATTTGTCATAGTGATGGATGAGCTTACTAGAGCTATTCAGGATGAGATACCATGGTGTATGCTATTTGCTGATGATATTATCCTAGTCGATGAGACGAGAGCTGGGGTAAATGTCAAATTAGAGTTATGGACGCAAAATCTAGAATCTCGAGGTTTTAGATTAAGTAAGGCCAAAACAGAGTATATGGAGTGCAAATTCAGTAAATAGGGAATCCGAGATTATAGTATTGTGAGACTAGATGGATAAGAAATACCGATGAGCAGTCATTTTAAGTACTTGTGTTTTATTATCCAAAAGGACGGGGAGATTGATAGTGATGTCAACCATAGGATTCAAGCTGGCTGGTTGAAATGGAGGAGTGCAACAGGAGTTTTATGTGATCGTAACATTCCGTTATGGCTGAAGGAAAGTTTTATCGGACTGCTATTAGGCCAGCTTTGTTATATGGTACAAAATGTTGGGCTATAAAGAGACATCATACCAAGAAGATGAGTGTAGCAGAGATGCTCATGCTTCATTGGATGTGTGGTAATATGCGGAGAGATAAGGTGAGAAATGAGGATATTCGTGGTAAGATAGGTGTAGCCTCTATGAAGAGAAGATGAGAGAAAATCGCCTACGATGGTTTGGTCATGTGTGACGTAGACCTACAGATGCGCCAGTCCAGCGAGTAGAACGTATCAATTTAGGGCAAGTTAAAAGAACACAGGGGAGACCAAAGAAAACATGGATGGAGGTAATACGACAAGATATAGAGGCTAAAGGTCTTAGTGAAGGCATATTTCTCGATAGGATTGAGTGGAGAAAGTTGATCCATGTGCCCGATCCGGCGTAATTCTCTTTTGGTTCATGTAGCCTACCCCTAATACTTGGGACAAATGGCTTAGTTGTTGTTGTTTGTTGTATGGTAGTAGATAGTAACAATGCTTGTTTATTTTCTGATTTTAGAGAAAACAATATTTATATTATTGATTTACTTAATTTTGATTGCAACGCTAAATGTTTATCGATTTTAAATTAAGATTTTTGGCTTTGACATAGAAGATTAGGACATGTTTCTTTTAATCATCTTGCTCGTATTTGTTCTAAAGATACAGTTAAAAGCATTCCAAAATTGAAATTTGAAAAGGACCGTTTGTGATGCATGCCAATAGGTAAATAAACAAAATTATCTTAATTAATTAATGATGTTATGACAATTCATCCCTTATAATTAATACATATGGACTTATTTGGTCCCACAAAAGTTAAAAGTTTAAAATACAATGATATGTTTTTTTGTTTTAATTGATGATTTTTTTAGATTTACATGGATTTTCTTTCTTGAACACAAAAAATGAAGCTTTTCATTTTTCAATGTATTTTGTAAAAGAGTAGAAAAAGAAAAAGATTCTTCGATTTTGCATATTCATAGTAACAGTGGTGGTGAGTTCATCAATCACTCTTTCTTGAGATCCCCACAATAAAATTGGGTAGTTGAAAGAAAAAATAAGACTCTCAAAGAGATGGAAAGAACCATGATAAATGAATACGACCTCCCTCAATATCTATAGGCCGAGGCTGTTAACACTTCATGTTATATTAACAATAGAGTTTATTTTTGAAAGAAACTTGAGAATACTCCTTTTGAAATTTATTATTTGAAAAAAACCCAATGTTTATTTAAAAATTTTAGTTGTAAATGTTTTGTTATAAACATAAGAGAAGTTTAGGGCAAATTTGATTCTAAAGCTTATGAAGGAATTTTTGTTGGTTACTCCTCCACTAGAAAAGCTTATAGGATCTTCAACTAGTCAACTTTAACAATTGAATAATCCATACATGTTAAATTTGAGGAATTTAATAAGTTTGTTAAGAATATTGTAGATTGCAAAATTGATTCTTTAGGTGAAGATATGAAAAAAATGACTATGAAGATTTCACCGGCTCAAGATAAGCAAAGAGAAGAACCAAGTGGTGAGGTGCATGAAGTACAAGAAAATATTCAACCTACTCAACTACTATCGAAGGATTGGAGATATGCTTCAAGTCATCTCAAAGATCTCATCATAGATGATGTATCTCAGGGAGCATATACTCGATTTAAACTCCAAGATATTTGTGGACATTTTATATTTATTTCACACATAGAACTTAAAAATATTCACGAGGCCGAGGTAGACTCCTATTGGTTACTCGCTATGCAAGAGTAGCTCAATAAATTTGAGCGCAACCAAGTATGGAGACTTGCTCCCGGACTCCAAGATAGACCAACTATTGATATTTAAGTGGGTGTTTAGAAACAAGCTAGATGAGTTAGGTAATATAATTAGAAAAAAAAATTAGGCTAGTGGCCCAAGGTTACAATCAAATCAAGGGAATCAGTTTTGAAGAAACCTTTGCACCGGTTGTGCGGCTCGAAGCCATCTGTGTGACTCTTATATATGCTTCATATAAAGATTTTAAACTACATCAGATAGACGTAAAGAGTGTTGGCCCAAAGGCCTTCCACCCTAGTTTTGATGATGATTAACTCATGTAATTATGTGTACTAATAATCTTGTGATTTTAGTTTCAGATCATTAATCAAGTTATTAGTTGGTGATTAGCTTCAACAAGATGATTTGGAAGCTTTCACATGTTGATTCAAGAGCCCGAGCGTCAAAGATCATATATAGCACTTGCTCGGTGGATCAAGGAGTTTTGGATCGAGTCGGCTTGGAGATTGCGCTCTACAAGAAGACATCGGTACCATAGTTTAATTTTGTGTTTAGATCCAAATTGTAAAAATTAGAATAGTATGATAATGCTCAAGTTCACAACACACACGTTTCATGTTTTGAATATTGGTTTTCGGTTTTTCGGTTTTAGGTTTAACCAATCTTGGTTTTCATGAATAGATAGACCAAAACAAGTTTACATGGTTTAATGTATATTAGATTTGTTCTATATACATACATGCTTAACTTCTTAGACAAACTTAGTTTTGACTTACTTATTCATGTGTTTTATGTTTTGGTATTTTTGACAAAACATATTTTGGAATTATTGACAAAAACATGGATATATATTTGTTTCATGTATATTGGATTTCTATCCATATGCATCATGCTTCAAAGTGTTTAAATATCATGTTTTTGTATTTGGAAGATTTTTGGACAAAACATATTTTCTATTCAAAATACAAGTTTTAGAAAATACAGTTTTTGGTTTTTGGTAAAAATGATAAGACACAAAAATAGTTCATATTGATTGATATTTGAGCTAAACTTTTTACCACATGTTTATATATCAATGCAAAATGATAAAACTATTTTTGGTGATTTTTAGAAATGATAAAAGAATTTTTAAACATGTTTCTAACCCAGTTTTCTGTTTCAGGCTTCAACCAGTCGACTAGTCTTCTGACCAAGTCGACTTGGCTGAAGTCGGTCAACCGGGTCGGTCGACCGACGTGCACAGATTTGTGCACGTTTGGCAGACACTGGACGGTCGACCGTCCGGGTCGACCGGGTCTGAGAGCAGAGCTCTCTGTTTGTTTGGGTCGACCGGGGCGGTCGACCGGTAGCTGCCAACGAGCAGAATTTGACCGTTGGACGGTCGACCGGCCGGTCGACCGGCAGTGCATTTCTGGCATTTTCTGCTGCCAACGGCTATGTTTTTCTGGGGGCTATAAATACCCCATTGGAAAGAGTTTTTCTCTAAATTTTTGTGAGAATTTTTCCCTACTCTCTAGAGTTTTCACAGCAATCAAAAGAAGTTTTTGGATTCAAATTGAACATTCTATTTGGTGTTTTTGCTAGGGTTTGGAAAACCAAAGAAAAGGGTTTTTGGGAAAAGAGTTTTGATTCATCTTCTACATCTTGGTTTCAGTTTTTCCCAAGGATTTTTCTTTGTGATTTTGATTTCCATCCCATTGGTTTTCTCCACACTTGAGCAAAAATCTACTATCTCTTCTATAGGATCTTTGTGTGGGAGAAAGAGATTGTTTGTGGTTGTTGTTTAGACCACCAAGTTAAAAACCCAATCTTTGCTTGGCTTTGTGCCTTGGGTTGTATCCCTCAAGTTGTGAGGTGATCCTTGTGTTTGCTTTGTGCTAATCCCTCGGGTTGTGAGGTGATTGTTTAGTTGGATTGGAGCTTGTCTCAAGGAGGAGGTTGTGATTGTAAAGAGAGGAGTTGGGTACTCCTTGTGAGAGTTCTTTGTGGACTAGCTAGTGGATTAGAAATCCTTCGTGTGTCGAAGGCGGGGATGTAGAGCTGGGTGCTCGAACCTCGTAACATATCTTGTTGTTTGCGCTTGATCCATTGACTCTCTCTATCTCTCTCTTTACTTCGTGCCTTGCAACTATTCATATTGTGCATTCATATTGCTTGGCTTGGTTGTGTGTGCATCACTTGTTGATTGCACTTGAGTGTATTACATTAAGTTTTTAAATTCCGCATTGAGTTCATTAGATTAGCATAATTACCTATTCACCCCCCCCCTAGGTGATCTTTCAAAGAGTGCTTTTCTAAATGGATGATTGGTAGTCAAAAGTGCATTTTTATCATCATATTTACCATCACATTTTCATATTTATTTATATAATTCTGCACATTTATTAATATTTTGTGATTTATTGTGTGCAGGCCTCGAAATAATAAAAAGAAAGAATTAAAGCTTAAAAAGAACCCAAAAGCCCAGATCCAAGCCCATATTTGAAGCCCAAGAGTCAAAGTGCAAATATCAATTGTCAAAATTGCAAATACACAAGGGCCAAAGTTGCAAATACAAAGAAGAGGGAAGGATAGACTTCTATTCAACCCTAAATGCTTGCAGGAAAGAGTTTAAAGATAAATTCGGATTCAGACTGTACATGTTTAGTATTCAGATCATAACTTTTGCTACAGATATGCAAATCCGATGATTCAAAATGTTCCAGAAAGAAGACTTGAAGCCCTACAACTCTTATGTTGATCAAACTTTCCAATTCAGTCCGTAGATAAGCCAATTTCGGCAATCAACAGGATAATAAATTGCAGGACAGATTTGATTTGAACTTCTATGGATAAGTGCCACAAGTCTGGAGATAAGATTTTTTGGGAGAGTTGTACTAGGACTCTACATCTTCCAACTCCTATAAATACCCCTGCAGATGCAACACAGAAAGCGTCCAGAGAAGAGCCAAGGGCCAAAGTTAGGGTTTTTAGGTTTTCTTTCCACCTTTGTATATTTTTTATTTTCTTTTTGTAAAAGCTGAGAGGAGATGATGTATTCATGGAGGAAGGGATCTGCTTGTACTGATGGTGACAGTCGGTGTAAGTGTTATTTTTCCACCATTGTTTAATAATCGAATCAAGGCTTGTTTTATTTTATTCTTGTATTATTCTAGTTTCTTATATTCTTATTTTAATCTTGTATCTACTTCTCTCTATTTGTTCTCTAATTTCTTGCCCACCGTGAGATCCAACTGCTTCGAGAATACCTAGCCGAAGAAGGAAGCTTGACGGCCCATGGCGATGAACAGGTCTTCATAGCTTGTTTTTTTCATTTCGTAGAGTAGATTAAGAAGGCGGACGATCCCATAAGCCGTGCTTGTACGCCTTCCAAGAAAAGGTAAATCATCGCAACGGTTCAAACGACAAGCAGACTAAAGAGATAAGTTTTCTTTCCTCTTCTTTTATTTTCTTTTCTTCTTTGTAGATTAAATCCACATCTTCCACAATTCTTTTCTTCCATCCATTGTAAATATCATCCATTGTAAATACCACTATTTAACTAATAAAAATAAAAGCTTTAGAGTATAACTTGCTTAACGCTTCCATCGCAGTCCCTCCCTGAGGATCACGACCCGTATAGCCCTGCTACCGCGGATTAGAACTGATTCCTCGCACGATCTATTCTTAATCTAATATTCTAATTTTTGTGTGCAGGAAATTTCAGTCAACAAATTGGCGCCGTTGCCGGGGAGGGACGGTAAGTTTATCTCTAATAAAAATTTAATTTTTAACTAATTCTTTATTCTTTTCTGTTTGCAGGTTTGGAGAACAGGAAACAGAAACAGAGCGGCAGTAAGGACATACAGCAACCCAGTGCCTCTGCCCTCGAAGGCAGAGCACGAGGGCCTGCAAGTTTGCCGCGGAAACGCGGCCAGAGCCGCGGATCCGCGGCAAGTGCAGTGAACTACTAATTCAGTTTTTTGCAGATTGCTGAAATTTGATATTACTGCTTACTGCTCTATTCTGTTTTGTTCTGTGATATACCTGTAAATTGCTAATAATTCAACAGTAAATCATTGGTTGTTAAAAATAAAAAGTGATTAGACGTTTGCATATTAGGCACGTGTCTTTTCAATTATTTTTTTTTACTGTTGAAGAGTGCTGGAGAAGCAAGGTACGTACGCATTGCATGTAGAATAGGATTCATCTCTTGGTTGATCTTCTGCTTTGAGTGATTCTTATCTATTTATCTTGTACACTTGCACTAATTCATCTTAAGGGCATAACCCATTAACAAGATAAGTGGGGATTTCATCACCCTTCCTTAGCCCAAAAAATCATATCCCGAGCACTCACTAACCCAAGCCTAACTTAAAAATTAGTAGACGTTGGCCCTAGGGACATCTCGGACTCAATTAGGAGATTATCCTAAGGGGGAACAGTGCTGGAAGTTGACTCTTGCCAAATCAGTGTCTAGGAAAGGGATTGAGGGCCGAAAGCCCGAAGATTGGTGGTTATTTAATTAAGGAACGTCTTTGACGGAAAACCTCCCACCACTCTTGCCCTGACCTGGCTGATTAACTCGTGGTCAAAGTCTGCACCCTACCTCCCGTGGACAGTCTAATCAGTTAGGAGTCGTCTAGGTCTAGGTCTACCCTAACTTAGGTTAGAAATTTTTCTTCTTTGTTTGTTTTCTTTTTGTTTTGTTTGTGATTGTGTGATATGGCCTATAACAACAATTTTTTCAATTTTAATGAGGATCCATATTACACACCAACCTCTTTTTCGGATATTACCAACCCGGCATATCATAACTCTAACCAACCTAGTGTGCCAGATTGGTCTTATCCGAATCATTACATGCCCCAGTCCCAATACTATGAACAAGATTGGAATAATCATCACTACTCTTCACAGAGTCAATGGGAATTCAACACCCCTGAGCCATATGGTCAAACACCTGTTCAACCATTATCTTCATATACGTCTTTTCCCACATCACCAAGGTTTCAGTCCTCCAATGATCTATTCGATGGGTTAGAAGAAAAAGTGGATCGGTTGCAAGATACAATGAATGATCAAATTTCTAGACTTTTAAACATTCTTGAGCATCTTGATAGGAACCAAGAATCATTCTGTTTAGAAGACCTTGATCAAAATTCAATTTCATCACATCAATATGAACTTGCTCAATCCCAATCCTTGGACAAATTGGCTAGTTTTAATTTCAATGAGATTGAATTAGATTATGAATGTGAACCCGATCCCCAACTTTGCGATTCAGTTTCCATCTTCGAATCTATGTTGACTCCAGTATCCTTACCCAATTTGGACCAATTTTCTGAGCCAACATTTATTCCCATACCTATAGATCATGAAATTGAATCACCCATTTTGATGATCATATTGAACTTGACCAATTGTGCAATTTTGAAAGTCCCATGGAAAAATTGGCAAGTTCCCATTTTTATGAGATTGAAACTAATAAGATATGTGACCTAGATTCCCAAATCTATGATCAAGTTCAAATTCCCAAATCATTATTGACTCCTGTTTTGTTACCCGACTTAGGTAATATTTTAGAGTCAGTTTTGATTCCCACACCTATCATTCTTGAACTTGAATCACCAACATTGAGTCACATTCCATTGTGGGAAAATGATTGTAGACTTGAGTTTCCATTTCTTGACTTGGACCCACTTCTTGAACCATGCTCGACTCCTGAACCCTTACTTGATTTAAGTTTCTTTCCTGAGTCGGTATTAGTTCCTGAACCTATCATTCTTGAGTCCAAGTCAACCATTCTACCAAGTCACATTCTTTTGTTGGACATAGGTATAGACCATGACTCTGTGATGATTTTCCAGGACTGGTCATGTAAAGGGAGTAAGTTTCACGAGGGGATCTTCCATGATCCTATTCATTCTGGGGACTGTAAATATGTAAATAAAAAAGAGGTCAATAAAGGTAGGTCCCGTGAACTACCACGTTATCTTGTTTGGGCCGCATTTCGTGGACCAATTAGACCACCACCGGAACCACCCCCTAAGGTAATTTTCCGCCTTCCCTTGTTCTTTTTCATGCATATATGCATTCATTTCATACATTGAGGACAATGCATGAGATAAGTGTGGGGTGGGCTTTACTAACATACTAACATAGGTAAAAACTAACAAAAAATTTGCTATAAAAAAAATCTCTGAAAAAAAAATTTTATAAAAAGGAAATATTTTGACTTATTTTTTGAAAGAAATCTAAGTTAGTTTTAAGGATTAGGAAAATCATGATTAGGATTTCTAAAAACTTGGTCCAAATAAATAAATTGTTTAAATTTTAGGTATAGGAGAGAAATTGAATAAATAATTAGTCTTGATTTTTACCTTAATGAAATGTGCATACCAAATGCATATCTAGGATTCTAAGACAAAGACCTTGTGCCTCATAAAAAAAAAATCACCAATTAAGCTGGATACATGTGCCTCAAGAAGCATAAGTATTCACGCCTAAAGGTGAGTTCTAAATAAAAATAAAGTCCTTAGTTTTGGGGCCTAGTTCACTCGAATTTGAGTCCGCGGGGTGTTTTCTCACCTGGTGCCCTAAAGCCAACCGGTTTGGGAGTCATCGACTTTAAGTTCGTTACATGGGTGGATTAGAAAGACTAAGAAGACTAAGAAATATAATATATGTATTAACACATCTAATAATCAATTAGTTAGGTATGAGGGCCTCAAGAAGCCTTGATACTTATACGAAAGAAAATTAGATGAGCTATACATGCCAAAAAAAAAAATATATATTAACACATCTAATAATCAATTAGTTAGGTATGAGGGCCTCAAGAAGCCTTGATACTTACACGAAAGAAAATTAGATGATGTTATAAAAATAATAAAGAGGCATGAGAGTCCAAGTTAAGGAATTCCTAGTAAAAACATAAGGATGCGTATGACTTTTGGTAATGAAAAAGACTATATTAGAAATTCAATTTTAATCCTTACCTAAAATGAATAACAATTGACTTTATAAAGACTAGGTTTGAAGAATGAATAAAAATGATAATCCTAAAACTTATAGACTACTTAGTCTCTTCAATAATAATTCAAATATTTTCCTTTTTATGGATTTTGTGGGTGCAATCCGCTGAAAACCCTCACGAGACAACACTCGTCCTCTAGGGTAACCTAGGGGTTTAACGGCTTGTTGCACGTGCTAAGTGCAATCGTGATTCCTACGAAAGTGAGTTAGGTTAGATTAACTTTTCATTTCTTTTTCTTTTTCTTTGTTTTTACTCGAGGACGAGCAAAAAGATAAGTGTGGGGGTGTGATTGGTAGTCAAAAGTGCATTTTTATCATCATATTTACCATCACATTTTCATATTTATTTATATAATTCTGCACATTTATTAATATTTTGTGATTATTGTGTGCAGGCCTCGAAATAATAAAAGAAAGAATTAAAGCTTAAAAAGAACCCAAAAGCCCAGATCCAAGCCCATATTTGAAGCCCAAGAGTCAAAGTGCAAATATCAATTGTCAAAATTGCAAATACACAAGGGCCAAAGTTGCAAATACAAAGAAGAGGGAAGGATAGACTTCTATTCAACCCTAAATGCTTGCAGGAAAGAGTTTAAAGATAAATTCGGATTCAGACTGTACATGTTTAGTATTCAGATCATAACTTTTGCTACAGATATGCAAATCCGATGATTCAAAATGTTCCAGAAAGAAGACTTGAAGCCCTACAACTCTTATATTGATCAAACTTTCCAATTCAGTCCGTAGATAAGCCAATTTCGGCAATCAACAGGATAATAAATTGCAGGACAGATTTGATTTGAACTTCTATGGATAAGTGCCACAAGTCTGGAGATAAGATTTTTTGGGAGAGTTGTACTAGGACTCTACATCTTCCAACTCCTATAAATACCCCTGCAGATGCAACACAGAAAGCGTCCAGAGAAGAGCCAAGGGCCAAAGTTAGGGTTTTTAGGTTTTCTTTCCACCTTTATATATTTTTTATTTTCTTTTTGTAAAAGCTGAGAGGAGATGATGTATTCATGGAGGAAGGGATCTGCTTGTACTGATGGTGACAGTCGGTGTAAGTGTTATTTTTCCACCATTGTTTATAATCGAATCAAGGCTTGTTTTATTTTATTCTTGTATTATTCTAGTTTCTTATATTCTTATTTTAATCTTGTATCTACTTCCCTCTATTTGTTCTCTAATTTCTTGCCCACCGTGAGATCCAACTGCTTCGAGAATACCTAGCCGAAGAAGGAAGCTTGACGGCCCATGGCGATGAACAGGTCTTCATAGCTTGTTTTTTTCATTTCGTAGAGTAGATTAAGAAGGCGGACGATCCCATAAGCCGTGCTTGTACGCCTTCCAAGAAAAGGTAAATCATCGCAACGGTTCAAACGACAAGCAGACTAAAGAGATAAGTTTTCTTTCCTCTTCTTTTATTTTCTTTTCTTCTTTGTAGATTAAATCCACATCTTCCACAATTCTTTTCTTCCATCCATTGTAAATATCATCCATTGTAAATACCACTATTTAACTAATAAAAATAAAAGCTTTAGAGTATAACTTGCTTAACGCTTCCATCGCAGTCCCTCCCTGAGGATCACGACCCGCATAGCCCTGCTACCGCGGATTAGAACTGATTCCTCGCACGATCTATTCTTAATCTAATATTCTAATTTTTGTGTGCAGGAAATTTCAGTCAACATGGATTTATAGAAGAGAAAGTGTATGTTGAACAACCCCCAGATTTGTTGATTATATACATCCCAACTATGTATTCAAGTTAGAAAAAGCTCTTTACGGTTTAAAATAAGATCCAAGAGTTTTGTATGATAGATTTAGTAATTTTCTTATTAAAATGTGTGTTACTAAATGAATAGTAGATACCATATTATTTACAAAACATGTTAATGATGACATTTTGATTGTTCAAATATATGCGGACGATATTATTTTTGGGTCTACTAAAAATGTTTTATGCAAGGATTTTGAAAGTGGCTGAAAGAAGAGTTTGAGATGAGCATGATGAGTGAATTTAACTATTTCTTTAGACTCTAAATTATGTAAAAGAGCAATGGAATCTTCGTGAACTAAGTCAAGTACACCAAAGAACTTATCAAGAAATTTAGGCTAGAGAATGCAAAGATTAGCAAGACTCCAATGACCACTATGACCAAGCTTGATAAGGATGATCAAGATAAATGTGATGATATTAAAATTTATAGAGGCACGATATGTTAGCCCAGAGGCCCTTCATTCTAGTTTTGATGATGATTAACTCATGTAGTTATAGTTTACTAATAATCTTGTAATATTTAGTTTCAGATATTTGATCAAGATATTAGTAGGTGATTAGCTTCAACAAAGGTGTTTTGGAGCTTTCACATGGTGATTCAAGAGCTCGAGTGTCAAGTTCACATCTAGCACTCAGTTGGAGTCAAGCTCGGTGAATCGCGTTTGGATCGAGTTGGCTTGGAGACAAGAAGACTTCGGTTTGTGTTTAGTTTAAGATTGTTTAGATCTTGTGTAAAAATTAGATAGTGTGATATGCTCAAGTTCACAATACACACACAAGTTTCATGTTTTGATTTTCAGTTTAACCGATCTTGGTTTTAATGAATAAATAGAATCAAAACAAGTTTATATGGTTTAATGTATATTATATTTGATCTATATACATCTATGCTTCATCTACTTAAAAAAATTATTTTGATAATCTACTTCATGAGTTTGGAGTTTTGTATTTAAACAAAACTTATTTTTGGATTTAATGCCAAAAACATAATTATAATATCTTTCATGTATATTGGATTCTATCCATATACAATATGCTTCAAAGTTGTTTCAATATCATGTTTTTGTATTTACATGTGTTTTGGAGAAAACGGTTTTCCATTTCAAAACTCCTATTTTTGAAAAATATAGTTTTTGGTTTAAGGCAAATTTTTCATCTCAAAAAAATGGTTCAAATTGTTTGAAATGTGTGTTGAATTTTTATCACACATATTTGTATTTCAAAGATATAATAAAAACTGATTTTTGTGGAATTTATGTAATTTTATGGGATTTATTTGATAATAAAAACCCAAAATTTTAAGTCCTATAATGGCTAGACTGGCTGTCTGTTGGTCGACTGGAACGGTCGATCGTAGCAGAAGTCGGTCGATCAGTGCGGTCGACCGACGTGCACAAGCGTGCACGCCAGCTTGAGCTGGTGGGCCGGTCGACCGTCTAGAGAGCTCTACTATCTGGAAATGGCCCCGGTCGATCGGGTCGGTCGACTGGCAGAGAGCTCTTTTCTCTGTATCCAGTCTCGATCGACCGGTGGGCTCAACGGTCAAAAATATGACCGTTGGCCGGTCGACCGCCTGGTCGACCGGAAGGGCATTTCTGCCCTTTCCAGCTGCCAACAGGCAGATTTCATATGGGGCTATAAATACCCCGATTTGAGTTTGTTTTTAACAACAATTTCAAGAGCAAAAATTCTCATTCTTTTTAGTGTTTATATACAAGTTTCAAAAGAGTTTTAAGCTAAAAAGATTTATCTTTTATTTGTTTTCAAGGGTTGGAAAAAGTAACGAAAAATAGAGATTTGGGATATTTGTTTTGTTCTTCATTTCTATCAAATTCTAGTTGTTTTTCCAAGTATTTTTCTTTGTGATTTGATTTCCAACACCTTGATTTCTCACACTTGAGCTATCTATCTATCCTATCTATTAGGATCTAGTTTTGTGAGAAAAATTGGTTTGTGGTTGTAGAAACCATCAAGTGTTGTAACCCTCCTTTACTTTGTGACATCCCTCTAGTGAGAGGTGATTGTGTTGATATTCCTCTAGTAAGAGGTGATTATGGAGGTTGTGTTGGAATCCCTCTCAGTGTAGAGGTGATTGTTGAGTTGTGGCTTTGAATCTTATCCCTCTTGTGTGAGGTTAATATTTGTTTGGCTAAGTGCCTATCCCTCATTTGTGAGGTTGATCTTGTTTGGCTTTGTATCTTGCCTCTAAGTGTAGAGGTTGTATTTGTTGAGAGAGGAGTTGTGTACTCTCAAGTTGTATTTGCCCAAATCCTCAGTAGAGGTTCCCTTTGTGGGGAAGTCCTGTGTGGACGCTATAGTGGATCCTTCTGTGTGAAGGCGGGGACGTAGAGCTGAGTGCTCGAACCTTGAAACATATCTTTGTTTTTGCGTTTGATCCACTATCTCTCTCTCTCTCTTATATTGTGCATTGATTCATATTGTTCATATCATATACATGCTTGGTTTGTTTATGTGCCATACTCGTGTTAACCAAGAGAGCTTCATATAGCACCTCAACTCTTATTCAGAGAAATCAAGAGGAGTTAGTCCAGAGCCCTTCACCGGGAATTCGGCTACACTCTTTGGTTACATTAAGTGTATTGCAATTAGTTTTTAAATTTCGCATCATTTGTCATTAGATTAGCCTTACACCTATTCACCCCCCTCTAGGTGTACTTTCAATTGGTATAAGAGTCTACGCTCCTGATATTAGGTTTAACCATGTAGGAGTGTGATTTTGGTTGCTAATCTAGTATTTACATTTGCACACTTATATTATTTTAATACACTCATGGATTGCTTGACCCCCTCCCATGTTTGATGTTTCCTACATTGACATGTGGAAATTTAGGATGAGTATGTACTTAAAAACCCTAGGCTTGCATGTTTTCCTTACCGCTACCAAGAAATCCTATCTTGGTAATAGCATGCATATAAAGGCCAATGCACAAGCCCTAATGGCACTTAGAAGCACGCTTAACAAAGAATATTTGTGTTAGTTTCTCATTGTGATTCCACCTTTACAGTGTGGAACACGTTGACTTCTCCCGAGCTCTAAAAGACGAATCATGTGGAGTTAGAATCTAGTGGAGGAGAATCCGAACAACGTTGCTTCATGGTCAAAGGAATGACTCCCTTGAGGTACATTCGGATACTCAACTAGATAGTGCTAGCTCTTCTTGTGATGATTATGTTGATCCTGATGTATTGAATGAAGAGCTATCTATTGTTTGTGAGAACCTCTTTGAAAAGTATAAAGTTTTGAGAAAGAAAACTTTTAAATTAACTAAAGAAAATAAAGAGTTATTTTCTAAACTTGATATTGTTTTGCAAGAAAGAGATGAGATTTCTAATGAAAGGAATTCATTGAAATCCAAACTTGATCTTGCCCTAAAAGAAAATGAAATTTTGAAAAATAAAAATGATTGTGACATTATTTTGAAGAAAAATGAAGCTCTATCTTCAAAACTTGATTTTGTTATAAAAGAGAATGAATCTTTGAAAATGAAAATTGCTTTAATTTCAAAGGATTTGGATTTGGTTTCTAAGAAAAATATTTCTTTGAAAAACACATGTTTGCCATGCTAGTGTAGCTTCATCATCTAGCATACCTATTACATGCACCACCTCTTCTATAATTGAAAATGATATTTGTATGCTTAAGAAGAGTGTTGATTGTTGGGCTCCACTTTGAGCCAATGTGCCATAAACCACACACGTTTGGAATCCATATTTCGTAAGAAATAAGTTTCACCTATGCATGCACACAAATCACGGCATACACATGCTTCCCACGTTCAAAATTATAACACAATGTATGCTCATGTGTACACTTGTACACATTGTGGACATAAGGGCCACCTTGCTAAGTTTTGTTATGATAGAATACATGATGTAAATTTAGCAAATAGATTTGTTTGGGTTAGGAAAGGAGCTAACCCCCATGGACTCAAAAGAGTATGGGTACCAAAATCCACTCTTATTTTATTTGATGTAGGTGTGGGCTCTCACTTGACGTGAGAGTAATGGTGCCTTGAGGTGGATGCGTTCTGAGCTTAATGGTAACTATTTTGGATGCATCACTTTTAAGGGGAGTTTGGTGGAAGGACCACCTTGGTTTAGAGACATAGAGATGTACCCTCATGGTTTTGGTAGCGATCTCTAACTCCCATTTATGTTTACATGCTTCCGTTGTTGATTTTAGCATGTTTTGATGTTTCATGATTATTATGATAAATGCCATGATAATTAAATTTGTGATATACATGATTAGTATTTGAGATACACCCATGTTTTATATGGATTATTATTTTTGTGTTCTCATATTTGTTTAGCTATTATGTATATCATAGCTCTAATAACATGTGTATTTACCTAATGATCATGTTGACTTATGTTTTTCGTTTTATGCTTCATGTTTTGATTACATGTTTAGGTGTTAGTTCTCATTAAAACTTGAGTATATACTTGTACAACTAGTGAGCCACAAATTGATTATTATATGTTTGTGCTTGATTGCTCATTTGTACTTATTAGATGTACTAGTATAGCCTAGTTTTGATGATTCATGCATTTTGACTTGTATTCCTATTTTTGGACATGTATTTCATGATGATATGTTTTTAGCTTCATGTATATGTCAATTTGTCTAAACTAATAGTTATACATATACATCCTTGAGCCACTTGCCTTCATGCATATATTTTTGTGGACTCGTTCATATTTGGATATGTATGTATACTCTAGTTTGTACAAAACATACATATGCCTTGAAGTTTATTATTGAAAATTAAATTTAATGATATTCTTGTTTTCATTTATAAAGGAATTTCACATAGAGCTTATTGCTATTTTCATGACTTTGTATTTCACATTATACTTGTACACTCACATCATTCTTGTTTACTCATGATTTGTTTTCATGAGACTATATGTGCTTATAGACCTTTGAGTGTTTAATGATCAAGTGATTTTCATGTTTCATGGATATTCTCTTATTTTATTCCTTGCTTTAAGGATTTTGTACTAGTTTGCAATTTTATCATATAACTAGTTGTGTATTCTTCATTTTGGTAGAGTTTTTAATTGTACTTAAACTATTTTCAAACTTATTTTTGAAAACCCCTACCCATCTAAGGGCGGTTGGATGGGCGACCATGCTTTGTATGCATTATTGAAAATCTATTTAAACATGTGCATGAAATGGGTGGTAGGGAGTATGAGTTATACACTTAATTCTCATTGTGTTTTCAATTGCTATCACAATTGATATTTATTTTGTATACTCATATTCATTTCTATATATGTATGCTTTAACTTCAAATAGTATCAATTTCGATTGGTATTTAATTTTTCATACATATATATGTGTTTGATTGTGCTTACTATATCTCTATATCTTTGAGCACAAATTTTGCCATGCTAAGCTTGATTTAGTCCTTAATGACAATTATTTTTAAGTTGATATCTTACACAAGCTTATGCATTATTTTCATTAGTATTTTATAAAGGGGGAGAAAATTCATGTTTTACCTTTCAATCGGTTTTGTTTACCATTGATATCTTACTCCCACTCTTTATGTTGAAAAATGATATATTAGTTTTCATTTGGTTTCCTATGCTCCTAATGAAAATTATTTTCAATTGATATACGTTTCATTTTCAATATTGGTATCAAGAATATTAAATTGATATTATTCTTTATTTGGTATCTCTATTGTAAAATGATTTAGTGTTTAACCAAAAAGATTGGTTTATCTTTTTTAATTGGTATCAAAAGTGTAAAATATTTTCAATTGGTACTTGTAGGCTGTCTAAAAGTCACTAAAAGACAAGCCAATAAAAGCAGAGTCTCAAGTTCAAGGCGCGTTGGCTCGACACCCGCGTCTCAGCATCAAGGCGCGTTGGCTCGACACCCGCGTCTCAGCATCAAGGCGCGTTGGCTCGACACCCGCGTCTCAGCATTAAGGCGCGTTGGCTCGACACCCGCGTCTCAGCATCAAGGCGCGTTGGCTCGACACCCGCGTCTCAGCATCAAGGCGCGTTGGCTCGACACCCGCGTCTCAGCAACAAGGCGCGTGGGTCTAAACCCGCGCCTCAGTTGTAACCACCCGGATTACGGGGCCAGTCACCGCACAAGTAGCGGGAAGTGGCCCCTCATTGTGGAGCGTTTTTAGGGGCACGTTCACCCCCCTAAGACCTCTATAAATAGCCTCGTTTGCTATGAGGTCGGGAGGGCTTGGCAATTGGCAATCGGCAATCGGCAATCGGTAATCGGCAATCAGAAGAGAGGGGGGTGGTAAAAAAAAAAGGAGGATCAGGCATCAAAGAGGAGATCATCAACAAAGAGAGAGAGAAGACTCTTCGTCAAGCTTGCTGCGTACGAGCTGCTCCTCGCCTACCTTCTCTTTGAGAGTTTTGGTAGACAGAGCTGTGTTACTCTTTCTACCACCCAGAGAGAAGATCCTCCGACGGTCCCGACGGTCATCCGGTCAACGGAGAACAAGACTCACTCTCCACCGCCACACGAAGAACCCAGCCTTAAACAAAAGGGGATTCAAGACTCAACATCCTCCCTCCTTGTAACTGGAAGGAAAAGTCTGGTTGTAATAGTTTCATTTGATTTAAGGAAATCTTTACACCCATCACAGTCTCTTCTTCTTTCCGGCGCGTACAAGAGATGGCGACTCCGCTGGGGACTACATTTGTCACTGAGGAGCAAATAGTGGCGCAAGATGACGTCAACCATAAGGGGAAGATGGTCGAATCGCTCGTTGTCGAGTTCGACCAGGCGAAGTACGAAGAGTTTCTCTCTTCCGGCTCCAAGAGCCCAAAGACCCGCGTCTGCCGCCGGGTCTCGACGGGGAATGGCCTCGAGGCCCAATCTGTGGCTTTCTCGAGCTCCCCTGCTGCCGACTGTGCCAAGCAAGGTACACGCGCCAACGCCTCTCAGAAGGCCCGCGTGGTCCCGGGCACGTCTGCCTTTGCGACCAACCGTGTCGCACAGAACACCCGCGTCAGCGTCTCTCAGGAGACCCGCGTGGTCAAAGTCCCTGATGTCCAGCATCAGGATGTCGTTGGTCTCTCTCCACCTCCTTGACGCAATCGAAACGCTGAGCGTCGACAGAGGAGACGTGCGCGTCAGCTGCAAGTTGGAACCGTTGGTTGTCCAACTGAGGCTGGACGCGACGTACAATCTCGCGTCTTACCCGCGCCACGTCCAGTACGTGAAATCCGCGTTTGGCGCCCCAAACGCGAGATTCCTTCAGCTAGGTCCTCTGAGGACCAACTCACCAAACGCCAAGATGAGACCTCTGCGCCTCGTCAAGCGCAAGAGGCACGAGCCCATAGGCGTGGGGCCCAACAGCCCATCCTCTCTCAAGTGTCTCTGCTCCGACACACCAAACAGCAACGCGACAGGCGCGTTTTGTCTCAACAGAGACGCCAGACGCGCGCTGAACAGCTGCGGCGCAAGAACCGCGTCCCTGATGCCTGCGTCCAGGCTGTACAGCACATGGATGCCTCCCGTCTTCGACGTTGCGAGGCTAATCTTTTCAATCCCCCTCCCATGAATTTGAGGGATTATCTGACGAAGAAAAGAAGTGCCAATCAGGCCACTTCGTCGTGTTGCTGCCAACGGCTCATCCATATGCTCTCTGAGTGCCGTTGCGGATCAGGCGTACACCAGCAGTCTTTAGTCAGACAGCTAACCCTGATTCCTCCGTTAGCTAAAAGAAGACGCTCCCACAGAAGGAGAACCTTCTCTGACGTTGAGTACCCGGAGCTCACTGCGAATATGGCAAGCAGGAGCAAGGGAAAACAACTTGCAGTCAGCTCAGACGAGTCCGAGTCTGACTCTGAACCGGAAGGTGTGTATCGACACACTCGCACCCGGACTGGGGCCATTCCCCCAATTGACTATAATGCCTTGGCCCATGGCATTAAAGTGAATGATTCTCACTCCGCCGTAGCGGAATCAAGGCTTCAAACTCTTCCGTCGAGAAGGAGACCTCCGCCTACATGACAGCCACTCCTGAGGAGACGGCTAAACGTTTGGAGCAGATCTAGAAGGCACAAATGGATATGATTCTTTCTCAACAGGAATCTATCAACTCCCTCAAGCAGGCGATTGCACAGCTGCTCGAAGACAGGAGGAGGTCCCCTCTTAAAAAGTCAAAGGGCAAAGGAAAAAAGGGAGAAAGCTCATCTTTCGAACCTTCTGGGGAGACGCGGCGATCTACTTCCGGCTCGTCCAAGTCCTCGTCGCAAGTAAAAGGCGACCAAGACCAGGGAAAGGCTCATGTTAAAAGAATGAGTCAACTGGAGCGACGCCTCGAGGCCCTTGCCAATCGCAAAGACCTCCAAGAAGTAGGAGTGGTCCGGCCCTACCCGGCTGAATGGGACTTGGTTCCATACCCTCCTAAGTTCAAGGCTCCAACCCTCCAAGCATTCGACGGGAAGGGGTCACCCAACCAGCACATCTACTACTTCAAATCCCAAACCGGGAATGTAGTAGATAATGATGCCATCCTGGCGCGCCTGTTCATCGGCACTCTGAAAGGGTTGGCCTTTGAATGGTTTATGAAGCTCCCAGAAGGTTCTATCAAGAACTGGGGCGATTTGGAGAAGCTGTTCTTAACACGCTTCTTCGAGGATGACTCCGAAGTCACAATGCCAACCCTTTTGGCTACCAAACAGCGAAAAGGGGAGTCCGTCAAATCTTTCGTGGAAAGATTTCGGAACATGGCACTCCGGTGTCCAAGCGGTATGACCCAGGCCACCCTGGTGGAAACATGCCGCCATAATCTCCAAACCTCACTCCTTACTCAAATAGGAGTTGCTGAAAGCCGCACCTGGAAGCAATTAGTCCAACAAGGTGAACAGGCTGAGGAGATTGTCGCCCGCGTCAGAGCGGAGGAAGGTAAGCCTAGGCCGGAAAGGTCGACAAGGCGTGCGCCAGACACATCCCTCCAAACAAAGCGGAAGGATAATTTGGCAACGGAGACCAAATCTCCCGCCAAACCTCAATCAGGCAAGGCGAGTGGCTCTTCAAGCCAGCCACGCGCCAACAAGCAATATTCCTTCAAGGAGGAACATGTCGATTCGCTCTTTAAACTATTCAACAAGAGCAACCGACTGAAGCTCCCTGAAGTTAGGCGCCCAGAGGAAGTC
The DNA here is from genome assembly GCA_038442645.1 of Agave tequilana. Taxonomy (NCBI): domain Eukaryota; kingdom Viridiplantae; phylum Streptophyta; class Magnoliopsida; order Asparagales; family Asparagaceae; genus Agave; species Agave tequilana. The sequence continues at coordinate 87,500 of JAVJIF010013677.1, forward strand.
GGCAAGACCGACAATCCCAACTACTGCATGTATCACAGGATGTTGGGACACCCCACCAAAAGCTGCTACGTCTTCAAGGACATCCTTCAGGCTCTGATTGACGCGGAGGTGTTAAAGCTCCGACCAGAGCAGAAGAAGGTGACGGCTAATGTGACGTCACTCCTCCAGTTCAGAAGACAACCTCCGACGCCTGCGGGGGTAACTCCTATTCCAAGAGGAGAGCTGAGAGTGGTCAACACAGACCCTCACCAGCAGCAAGAGAAAGGCTTGGTACCCGTCCCTACACCTCAAGGGGAAATTATGTGGGTCCACCCTGACCTTGTCAATGAACAGCAGTGGACTACTGTGACCAACAGGAAATCCAAAGGCAAGGCAAAGGCCTCATCCTGCAATGTGGTGGGTGCCTCCTCTCGAGAAGCGGAGACTGATATCCCTTCACTGACCGACTCAGAGGAGGAAACGATAGTCTTGGCCGCAGAGCCCAACCAACCGATGGCGGGAACCCGTTCAGGGCAGGCGTACTTGAAACAGTACGGCGAGACGGCAGTAGTCCCTCCACAACCAACTGCGGAGCCAGTCAGGCCCTCCACAAAGCCACCTGTGGAGAAGCAGAAGGAGACTCGATTTTCTCGAGCCCTTCAAAAGGGCATCGCGGAAGGATCTACGGCACCTTACCGCTTTGATGTCCTGGCTCAGTTGGCCAACATTCCGGCACGCATTACCTTGTATGAACTTCTTAGACTATCAAAGTCGACCAGGGAAGCTCTACAAGAAGCTCTGGCAAATGCTGAGGTCTTCATGACCCAGGTGCCGAAGGAGGAAGATGTAGAGGATTGCCTCCACACCTCCCAGAATGCCCCCTGCATCACCTTCACGGCAGATGATATGCAGGTGAAAGGGAAGCATGATCGACCCCTGTACTTCACAGGGTATATTGGATCGTCTGAGGTGAACCGCATCAAGGTAGACCCAGGGTCCGCGTTGAGCATCATGCCTCGCCAGGTCATGCAACATCTCGGCATTCCTACCCACCGTTTGAGCCCCACCCAGACAACTATTTATGGGTTCAATGCCAACCAGACCTGTCCGATGGGGAAGATCAAGCTCAGGTGTCAGATTGGAAGCCTCAAGTCGGAAGTGACATGCTACATCATCGACGCTGACACTTCCTACAATCTATTGCTGGGACGACCGTGGATTCACCGCAACTCCATCGTTCCCTCCACTCTCCACCAAGTCATGAATTACATTGACGGGAGTGGAAATGTGCAGACGTTGATCGCCGAAAGGTATCCGTTTAAAGGGGTCGAGAATTATTTCACCGACTCTTTGCTGTACCAAGATCCAGTGGAGACGGATGAAGCCCCACAACCAGAGGAGCCAGACTCTGGTAATGAGGCTGACACTTAGCCTGAGAAAGAAGAGTGCCTGTGGGAGTTAGAACCACTTGTAACGGGCACTAATAAGCCCGATGTCGATAATACCACCGATGATGTAGGCGGTTGGTATATTAATGAAGATTTAGATTTTGCGTATTTTTCTGTGTGTGCTTCTGATTCAATACCGTCAGATACTAGCACTGATATAGATGACGATCTCTGGTCGGCAATGGGTGCCTTAACATCATTGCATGTACCAGTGAAATCGTCCTTCGAGACATACCAAGACAATGGTAATGCGCAAGAATCTATATTTATGGTTCCAGCAAGACGGAAAGGCCAAAAACCAATTCTTTTTGGGCGAATCTCGTCTGAACCAACGCCCCGCGAAGAATCGGAAGGCGAGGAAGAATCCCCTCAGTTCGATCATTACGAACCAAAAGCGCTCAAAATAATGAGATGCATGGGGTACGACATGACCAACAAACCCGGATTGAACTTCGGCAAAGGAAGGAGGATGTTGCTTCAATCCTTTGTGCCAAAAGGGAAGGCCCCCGATTATTATCATCGGACACGCCGGGGTTGGGCTATGTATCAACTCTGGTCCCATCAGCCTCCGATTCTCAAGAATCGTCAAGCAACGATTACTCTTCAGACACATCATCTTGGGAGTCAGATGTCGGTGTCGGCAACATCTTCAAGGAACTTTCAGTGAACATGGTTTCGACAAGCCACCTGGAAGATGGAAATGAAGAAATGATCCAATCCGATACAGATCCTTGGATCAAACATTTAAATGCTCTTTGGGATACCCACTTTGAACAGCGCGAGCCACCCACAGAAGACAAGGTTGTTCAAGTCAATCTAGGAGATGAGGCCAATCCTAAGCCCATCGTCATAAGTGACGGCCTGTCACCTTCGGAGAAGAAGGATCTAATATCTCTTGTACAAGAGTATATAGACGTTTTCGCCTGGAATTATGAGGACATGCTAGGACTTGATCCTCAAGTGGCTATGCACCGCCTCAACATCAATCCGGACGTGAAACCTGTCAAACAACAGCAGCGACGGTTCCGTCCAGAAATAATAGAGGCAATTCAATCAGAAGTCAGAAAACTTATTGATTCTGGCTTCATCAGGGAAGAACAACATCCCGACTGGGTAGCCAACATTGTCCCAGTTGCCAAGAAGAACGGGAAGATCCGGATCTGCATCGACTTCCGTGATCTAAACGAGGCTTGTCCCAAAGACGAATTCCCATTGCCAATCACAGATGTCATGATTGACAATACTTGTGGATTCGAACGAATGTCCTTCATGGATGGATTCTCAGGATACAATCAAATCAAAATGTATCCTGACGATGAAAAGCACACCTCCTTCAGGACACCATTGGGGGTTTATTGCTATACCGTCATGCCCTTCGGACTGAAAAATGTAGGGGCAACATACCAAAGGGCCATGGGCGCCATTTTCCATCAGCAAATACGCAAAATGGTGGAATATTATGTTGATGACATCGCGGTAAAAAGCCGCACTAAAGGTGATCACATAGCGGACCTGAAGGTGGTCTTCGACATCATGCGGGCTCATCAATTGAAGATGAATCCCACAAAGTCCTTCCTGGGGGTGGCCAGTGGCAAATTCTTAGGATTTGTTGTAATATCCACCGGAATTCACTTGGACCCGGAAAAGGTTCACGCTATCCAGGAGATGCAACCTCCGAGAAATCTCAAGGAACTCAGGGGATTGCAAGGACGATTGGCGCACATCCGTAGGTTCATCGCAACCTCTCCGGAAGATGCCAACCCTTCACTAAGGTAATGAAGAAGGGTGTCTCGTTCATTTGGGACGACGCTTGCCAACAAGCGTTCGAGGAAATTAAACAATACCTCACCCAACCACCAGTCCTTGCAGCTCCGGTATCCGGAAAGCCTTTCCTGGTATACGTCCGAGCGATAGATCATTCTTTGGGAGCTCTACTAGCTCAGAATGACGATCAAGGACGTGAGCAAGCAATCTACTATCTGAGTAGAACAATGATCGGAGCCGAACATCGGTATAACCCATCGAGAAGGAATGTTTGGCACTGGTGTTCGCTATCCAGAAAATGCGACACTATCTGGTAGGCCAAACTATAAACGTCATATCAAAAGTCAACCCCCTGAGGTTACTTATGACTAAACCTTCATCGCTAAATGGCCGACTGGCAAAATGGGCCATATTGCTCTCCCAATATGAGATGCGCTTTCTACCACAATAGGCCATTAAGGGACAAGCAGTCGCGGATTTTCTAGCTGAGCACCCAGATCCGAGGGCAGCCAAAGTCTACGAAGATCTCCCCGATGAAGTTGATGAAGTCTGCCTGACTCAGACATCGTTCGAAAGTCAAGTATGGCAACTTTTCTTCGACGGTGCATCAAGAACAAGCCCGAAGGACACGTAGTAGCAGGGGTAGGAGTAGTACTCGTATCCCCACAAAATTATGTGATTTCCCAAGCTGTCTCATTAACTGAGCCTTGTTCCAACAATGTGGCGGAGTACAACGCTCTTTTGATTGGGATGCAATTCGCCGATGAGATTGGCGTTAAAAATCTCGAGGCATATGGCGACTTCAAGCTTATCGTCAGCCAAGTTCGCGGGGAGTACGAAGTCAGACATGAAGACTTAGTACCCTATTACAACGCGACTATCCGCATGGCCGAGGGGTTTACAAGCTTCTACATCGACTATGTACCGCTCAGGCAAAATGCGCACGCAGATGCACTCGCAACCCTGGCTGCCTCCTTAGCTCTTCCAGCTGGAGCAATGGAGAAGATATTCGTCTACAGCCACGACCTGTATTGCCCGAGAAATGCTCTCGAGGACTATCAGGAGTCAACGGGAGGTCGTCACCGCGAAGATGCACTTGAAGCATCAACCGGTCCAGAGCTTAGAGACTGGCGATTCCCCTACATTGATTTCGTCTTATACGGCATTTTGCCTGAAGACACCAGAGAGGCGGCTGCCATTAGAAGGAAAGCCCCCAAATTCTATTATAATGCGATTACGCGAACATTGTATCGTCGATCGCATGACGGGATCTTGCTCCGGTGCCTCTCACCAAAGGAGGCTCAAGAGGTATTGAAAGAAGCCCACGACGGCATGTGTGGAGCCCATCAACCTGGCCTAAAACTGGCACATCGACTCCAAAGATTGGGTTACTACTGGCCCAAGATGATTGCCGATGCCGTCACTTATGCCAAGAGATGTCACGCCCGCCAAGTGCACGGCGATTTCATCCATCAAGCACCAGGGTACCTCCACTCTACGGCCTCTACCTGGCCATTTGAAATGTGGGGCATGGACGTGGTTGGTCCTATCAGCCCACCATCATCAAAAGGACATCGGTTTATTTTGGCAATAACCAATTACTTCTCTAAGTGGGCTGAGGCCATTCCCTTGAGGGAAGTCAAGTCGTCGAACGTGATCAAGTTCGTGAAACACCACGTTATTTATCGTTTCGGTCTACCTCGGCGAATTGTCCATGACAATGGGCCTCAGTTCATCAGCCAGGCTTTCCAGAGATTCTGCGCCAAGTTCAGAATCCAGAGTGTGTCCTCAACGGCATACTATCCTGCCGCTAATGGCCTCGCAGAAGCTTTCAACAAGACTATTGGCAAGCTTCTCAAAAAGTTCGTCTCGAAAAGTCAACGAGACTGGGACGACAAGTTGGGTGAATGCTTATGGGCTTACCGCACAACTGTGCGAACCCCAACTAAAGCTACGCCATTTTCTTTGGTCTATGGGTGTGAAGCCGTGCTCCCACTAGAGATCCAAATTCCATCTCTACGCGTCGCCTTAACAGCGGAGATGACAACAGAGGAGAAGCATCGACAGCGACTCCAAGAACTGGAGGCCTTAGATGATAAACGTCTGCAGGCCCAATAGCAAATCGAGCTCTACCAAGCTCGTATTACCAGAGCCTTCAACAAGAAAGTTAAAGTGCGAACTTTCAAGAAAGGCGATCTTGTCTTAGCCGTCAGAAGACCCATGGTAATGACGCATAAGACAAAAGGAAAATTCCAGCCCAAATGGGAAGGACCATTTGTAGTAGAGTCAGTCTACTCAAATGGGTCATATCGCCTCATAACCTCAAATGGCGATACACTCATGATGCCGATCAATGGCAGGTTCCTGAAGAAATACTATCCTTAGATGGTATTCTCCCGCTGATCAAGTTAAAAGTACACCTCTGATCAAAGTAAGAAGAATTTCTTCATTATAACATCCGACGCCCCCGACGGCTAAGGATAGAAGAAAATGTTGGCTTCTAAGCCCAACATAAGTCTTCGACAACTCATCATGCTGAGGGGAATAGCATGGCTAGCCCAACTCAAACGGTAGTTGGTAAAGGCACCTCAAATCCGTTGACAGCTGAGGGTTTGCTAAAAATCCTAAGTGGACTTGGCTCCATTCCTTCCTCCAAAATCCCTTACCAATTCTCATCCACAGAATGGTAGGTCTACAAAATACAACCATTACTAAGTTAACACTATACCTCTGGTAATGAAAACTTTTCAATATTCCTTGTCGAGTACAAATTTTGCTTGTTAACTCTACACGGAGTATCAAACTTTCAAATTTGCCAAGTTAACACTACACCTCTGGCACTTCAAATTTTCACTTGTCAATTCTCACTAATAGAATGACAGGCCCTCAAATTACTCTTATCATGAGTCAATCTTTGTCAAGTTAATATCACACCTCTGACAAATTACTGTTAAAGTTTAACACCACACCTCTAAACAGTAATCAAGTTTCTGCCAGGTTTAATATTACACCTCTGACAGTCACTTTTCTTCAGACTTCCACACCGAAGCTGAAATGGATGATGCTAAGTTAACACCACACCTCTAGCATCCAAGTCATTGCTAAGTTCAACAATACACCTATGGCCATGACTTTCCCTCGGACTTCCTTATACAAGCCGAGATGACCAATGCCAAGTTCAACATTACACCTCTAGCATTACCCCCACTGTCAAGTTAAACATTACACCTATGACAGTGACACTTCTGAGTTAAGTTAATATCACACCTCTGACTCACATCCTTGTCAAGTTAACATTACACTTCTGACAAGACCACTTTCGACCCGTTAAGTTAATATCACACCTCTGACGGTAACAAACTTTCCTAGATTCCCCACGAGTCTAGTCCCACTTGTTATTCTCTTCAACAGAATAACAAGTCTACCTAAAAATATTGTTAATGTAAAACTACACCTGAAAATCACCTAGAGGGGGGGTGAATAGGTAATAATGCTAATCAAAGGGCAATTTAAAAATTTAAAGCTACAACAATCACCAATCAAGAATCACAAGATGAATGCAAGCAATTAAGTATGACAATGAATATGATGAGCAATTAATAAGTGCAAGCAAAGTAGAGTAAGGAGTGTAAGAACAAGAAAAGTAAACCAATCGCAAACACAAGGATATGTTATCGAGGTTCGAGCACCCAGCTCTACTCCCCGCCTTCCCCAGAAGGATTCCGACCACTTCCACTATCACAAAGATCTCAAATACAATGGAGTACCCAACTCCTACAATCTCAAGTACAAGTAATTTCCTTGGTAGTCAAAAGACCACAAACTCTCTCTT
>JAVJIF010013678.1:0-145012 GCA_038442645.1 Agave tequilana
AGACTAAAACCAAACAAGTCACTCTTACGTGGATGGAGGAAAAATATCTATTATATAATGCAAAGCAAAGAGGAGTTTCAATTTGTCTAGATTGATGGTGTTATAAACATTTCTCCTGATAATTACGAAAATACCTTGATCCAAAAGAACTAAAAAAACCATCAAGATAGGATACCACTAATGGTAAATTGTAGAAAAACCCCCTGAACTATGTTAATACAAGACCACCCTTTGAGTTAATGATGGTTAATTTTTCCCCGTTTCGCGTACCTTTTATGACTTTCTCCTCATCTTCTTTCTTCTTTTACTCATCTCTCATATATTTCTTCAAAACCCATATGTTAAAGCAAATCTAATTCATCTTTTTTCTCCTCCCTCTCCTTTCCTCTCTTCGACTACTCTCTCTCCCCCTTCCCTCCCTCCTTATCTCCGTATTCTCTTTTTTTGTAACGCCCCGATCCGCAGATACGAAGATGTTATTGTGGCATATATACTTAGGTTGAAAATACCCTCACATATATACGTTGAGCATCAGTACAGAAATAATTAGAGTACGAAAGTACGTAGTGCATTATATAATCCAACATATGAGTACAATTATAAAGTTATCACGAAGTGACATAATATTACAAGAATATTACATCACCGACAGGCACAAATGCGAGAATATAAAGAGATATACAATTATAAATAGTACAAAAGATGCTCACGAGTTACAACAGGAAAACTTGAGAGCCTATCAGGGAGCCTGAAAGGAAAGGACTATAGACGGTCTACTGATGATCCACGCTTTCACTGCGCTACTTTGATCAGCATTCGGAAGAATCCACAAGTTCCAAGCTCCAGGATCTGGACATGCAGGTTCAGGGGAGTCAGAAACTCCGAGTCAGAAACTCCCCAACGAGTGGCATGATTGGTGCCAAGTGGCGTACCGGGACAAGTACACGTATTTTGATAAATCTGAATCAAAATCATGTATTAAAAACTGTGTCAGGAGCATATGCACCCGAACATGAAAGAGGCACAAGTAATGAGATATACAGAAACGACAAAACCAGTTGTACGGGCTTCATAGATGATTCATGAGATTGATACCTCGAGGGGATAATCCAAATAAGAAAACTCTCATCTATATATCATATACTTCATGTCTCCATTGATTGAATATGCACAACCTGAGCTGTCCACAATAACAGCTAAAGAGAACAGTGTGAATCATTTGGAAGAAGTAATTATATGGTAACTAAGGAATCTGTATAAAATCAAGTATAAGTAGGCTAGGAGATTAGGCACAGTAATACAACTGTAATATCAGGCAAGAGACAGAATGTATACAATATGGTAACAACAGGAGATCATTGGAGTAGTACATAGGTGGTAAAATCAAGAATATATAATATAATGATAATAAAACCAAAAATCTGAATTAAAACACGATGAAAGTAAAAACAGAAAAACCAGCGGTGTAATCTAGATTACGACTTCATGAGATAAGTACGTCAAAGAAATAATTTAAACGAGAAAACCCTCATCTATATACTATATACCTCACGTTATCGTAATCTGAATGTATACAACCCAAATTGTAAAACAACACAATAAATTATTAATTAATATTATATTATTATTACTTATCCAACTTATATATCTAAGTATGTGTATTGGCGTACGTTCCATCTCATATACATCTATATATGAGTAAGTCGAGGTTGTTATTGAAAGCTGATGATGAAACAATGGGTTATATTTTTAATGGGTCTCGTACATACCCGAGATCACGGCTCAAGATGTTCCGGTGCTGACTCGGAACATGCCGCTAGGCAAGGTGGGTCTTATATTATGCCTATTCAAGAATGTAAATGAGGTAGGGAGCCAACGCTCTCCTCGGAACACCTGGAGGCCCTCAGGTAGAACCGAAAATTTAAGTTACACAACATACCTAATACTACTGTAAACATATTCACCACTTGAAATCCATCAGTTTCCCTTACCCGATGTAGGTTGTTTTTTATAGTTTATTATCATGTAATTATCATATTACAGAAATAGCAGGAGCAGGACAGGTTCAGAAGTACATAAGTATTAGAAATACAGCTCACTATATATAAAACAAGATATGAAGACAGGTTCCTGAAATATGATAATCATAAGGCAAGCAGTAATATATCAGGTGGCAGGTGATAAGTGATATCAAACATGTGATAGGTGATAGCATGCAGGAGTCAGGTGTCACGTAATAACACGTCAAGTAATAAGTACAGTAGATATCACTATCGTATATCACAATACAGAAAAACAGAACTGGTACAGGAGATCGGTATGAATATAGGAAAACGGTACCGCTATAGGATATCAGTATGAATACAGAAAAATGGTACCGATACATGGAATCAGTATGAATACAGAAAAAATAATACAGTTTTAAAAAATAGTATAAGCACAGATTTAAACTCTTTACAACCATCAAGAAAAGAAAATAATTAGATTATCAAGCAAGCAAGCGGGCAGGCAAGTAAGCGAACATCCAAGTGGAATTAAGTAGGGCTGAAGCGAAGCTAAGGTACAACACTAGATGTTATCACGCTCGATGTGATTACTGCTCACAGTACAGCTAAATGCATGTGTCGCAGCATGTATATGAACACCATACTACCGCTCACAGCACAGCCGTATTGATAGGGTAACTACGCTCGAATGGAGTTGGCGGCAGAGTGCTGACGCTAGATCCGCCTACAGGCCTAATATATAGAAAGTCCAGAGGACTTTAAAAGCCTCAGAGAGGTTAAACCCGAAAATTATAAAAAAAAATCATAAAGTGGTTAAGCCCAGAGGTTGTACACAAGTGTTAGTACCATACACAGAAACATATATATATATATATATATATAATATATATATATATATATATATATATATATATATAATATATATATATATAATATATATATATATATATATATATATATATATATATATCACCTATATTATTACAACATTCTCCATATAAAATACCATACACCACCGATACAACAACTGTACAATTACATAAATACAAATCAACCCAACGAAGCGGGGATACCCAGAATGAAAGCAAGGATACTCGCCTAAATACAAAAAATACAGAGAAATCCCTGATCTTTGGAACTTCAAATACCCAACACGTATAAATGTTCATTATTATTAAAATATAATGATATAAGGAGGAGAGAAAAATCAGAGAGGGAAGAGATAATATACAACAGAGAGAAAGGAAGAATCTAGGGAAAAAGAAGAGAAACATGGGGCTAGCAAGCCCCGCGTTTATGCGTCAAGCGCGCGCGTCTTCGTATGCGTGGAGCCACAAGCCCGCGTCTGGATACAGGTCAAGGGGGAAGAGAGCGAGAGATATCTCCAGGAGAGAGATGGAGAGATAGAGAGACAGGGAAAAATAGAGAAATAGAGAGAGAATGAGAGAGAGTGAATGAGGAGAAAAAGGGAGTGAGAGAGGGGAGAAAACACAGTGAGAGAAAGAGAACACGAGAGAGAGAAAGAGACAGATAGGGAGATAGAGAGAAAATGCAATGGAAGGGAGAGAGAGAACAAAGAGATAAAGATAGATAGGGAGATAGAGAGAAAATACAATAAGAGAGAGAGAACGCGAGAGAGAAAGAGAAGGCAACAAGGACGAAGGAAGTAAGCCACGACTGTGGCCTGGCTTAGGCTAGGGGAGGGGGAGTAGGCAAAAAGAAGAGAAAATGACAACAGAAAAAGAAAGAAAGGAAAGAAAAGATAAAAGGAGAAAGAAACAAAGAAGGGAAGAATAAGAAGGAAAAAAAGAGAGAGGAAGGAAGAGGGGGCTGCGTGAGCATCCCCCATACAGGAGCCACGGCCGCTGGCCTGCCTCCTGCTAACGGCGGCGCTCCGGCCATGGATGGCCAGCCAAGAGAAAGGGGAGGAGGAAATTGGTGGTGCAAGTCTAGTTAAAGAAGGTGGAATTGGGGGTTGATGAAATGACATTTCGAAAGCCGAAGAATGGTTAGGATGGAAGAGCTACCAGAGGAGAAATTTTGGTGAAGGTGGTGGTGGTTGTAGTGGTGTTGGTGGTGGTGGAGATGGTGGAGAAAATGTTAATGGTGATGGGTTTATATTGGTGTTGGTAATGGAAGTATTGTGAAGTAAGGATGGAGATGGTGAGTTTGTTGGAGAATGGAGAGGGAGGGAGGAGGATGTGGTTCACGGGTGGGGTTCACTGACCGTTGGGGGGAGGCGGGTGGCTGCCGCTGGTTGAAGAAGAAAAGAAAGGAAGAAGAAAGAAAATGACAGAGGAAGAAAGAAAATGGGAGATGAATGTATGTGTGTGTATAAGTGTTGGGGGGTTTTGCAAATGAGACCTGCATCTCACATATATGACCCACGTCTCATAAAATCAGACCCGCGTCCGGCTGGGACCACGTGGGTGAGGGTGGCGTTTTGCAAAGGATAGAGGAGTGGGAGAGTAGATATTTTTTAGGGGGATTTAAAATGAGATTCGCGTCTCAATGGAATGAGGTCCGTGTTGGCTTGATTAGCGTCCAGACACAAGGCTCAGGTCCACGTCTGGGGGAGGCTGAGAGTCGCGTTTGACAGCGGAGAGAGAATGAGTTGGGAGGAGATATTTTGGGAAAATATTGTGTGGTGGAGAAAATTTGAAGAAAGAAAGGAAAGGAAAAAGAAAAGGAAAAAGGAAAAGAATGAGTAGAGGAGAAAGATTAAAAAATAGAAAATATAAAAGAAAAATATCTGGAAAAACTCCAGAATCTGAAAAAATCTCGAAAATGCCAGAAAATTGAAGTAACTTGTAAAGGTCTTCAAAAATTCAGAAAATAGTAAATATTAGTTTAAGCTATATGGTGAAATTGAATTTCAGAAATTCAATTCTTTTTTCAAGATAAAAAATTCTGAAATCAACCAGCGATACTGGTCGACACCAAATCCGGTCAAATTTTGATAAATTCAGAAAAATCTCCAAAAATGCGTTTAGATAGAAAATGCAATTCTAAGAAATAATATGAAATAAGTTTTTAGAACTTCAACTCCATTTATAAATTAAAATATCTGAGAATCGATTAGCTGCACCGGTCGATACCGATTTTGAAGATTTTACAATTTAATTAAATTCTAGAAAATCACGAAAAATTTAGAATCGTAGAAAACAATATTTGAAATTAAAATCGATCAAATCTAACTATCAGAAAGGTTAAATCGATTAGTACACTGGGATCGGGTCCCCAATTCAGAGTTGGGCTAATTCTAAATTCAGGAATCCGAACCCAAATGCCAAACAGTGATATAAATAATCATAAAATAAAATTAAAAATAAATAAAAATCTAAAGAATATGATCAGAAAATCAGAATACGTGTCTGAGTACGTATTCAGGGAACGGGGTGTTACATTTTCACTCCTCCCTCACCTTTTTTTCTTTCAAAACTCATCTTTCAAATAAAACTCAACCTCCCCTCTTCAAAATATGGACTCAAATTCAAAATTAATACATCTCTTTCTTCCCTCTTCAAAATCCAAACCCTAAACCCAAAAATTTGCTTTCTCTCCAAACATAATTCTCTTTTTCTCTTCAACATGTGAACCGTTGTTCAAATCCAAACCGAAAATCCTCTCCAAGATTCTATGGCTACAAATTAATGTGGTTAAGGAGGAGTGAGAGGGTGAGAGGGAAATATATATAGGAAAATGTGGAGGGAATGGAAGAAGGAGAGGGAAGGAGAGATGTACAAGGAAAATAGTGAGAAATTAAGAAAGGTTCAAGAAAATAAAGGGAAAAAACAACAAAAGAGAGAAAATGAGAGAAAAGGGTAAAATTGAAAATATAAAATAATCCTTGACCCCAATCGTTAATTCAAGGGGTGCGGCTATTCACACCCGTAGAATTGTTTAACACACCCATATTTTAATAATAAAAGTTGTTGGAAAGTTTTAACCTTAAATCAAAAGATCAAAATAAACATTAATTAACTCTAATATTACAAATAGAGAAAATATTATTCCTAAAACACAAATAATTATTGAATACACCGACCAAAATTCTATTCCTAATGAATATTGCTTCTTTTTTCTTCTTTAAATATATGCTTTTTCCCCACTTACACAAAGCTTAAAAAATTTCTCAGCGTATAGATCATCAAAAAATTTCACATTGATAACTATGAACAAACAAATAATATCATGGAAGCATTGCAATGATCAAAAAGTAAGCTTCCCCCTATAATTCATTAAATTAAATTATTTTTCCCCTTTAGGTGATTTTGCATTACTAATCATCATAAATACTTTGCTGTTGGCCTTTCTATACTGTCATGCCACAGAATAAAAATGTGTCTCTCTTCCTCTCAATTGGGGATTTATTAGTTTTTATTTTTTTAGATTATTGAGTATAAATTAAATATCTATGGTCTTAGCAAATAAACTTACATATTTTTTTTGATGATGTAACACATTGTAAATTTCAACCTCTCAGTCAATAGGATATAGACTTTTCTTTTATAACTTTTTAAAAGATGTTTTTAAAAAAATGAATAATTTGATAAAAGAAATTTTGACTAAAATACTCTAGTGATACAACTAAAGACAATACACATGTGACATAATACTAAATAATTTGTCATTCACAATACATACATTTTCTTTCCTTAGAAAAAATATATGCACGAAATATAATATGTATTAACACTATTCTAACAAACTAATTAATGTAAACATTTATACATGTTGACGTCATACACAATACTGAATGTCGATCGGTCAGATGAGTCATATTTTTAATTAGATTTGAGCTAAAAACCATTACTTAAAATATATTATACTATTATTAAAGATTTTGTTATTTTTTTGCAGATAAATCATTGAAGAGGGTTGCTTTCAAGTTGCGTTCCTCTCAACCTAAAGAAATACAATTGCATAATTATATTTTCGACGCCTTCACAACTAATTTCACAAGTATCTCTCCATAATAATTAAATCTTTAATTTATAGTTTTTTATTTGTATTTCCAAAAAAAAAGAGAGCAAGAACACAAAATCAATGCACATCCTAAAAATACAACCATAATATATATATAAATTATACGCACAAAAAAAGATATTTAATTTTTTATTTTTTTACACAATTTCTTGTTTCTCATAAAGAAATAGATTGCCAAAGAAATCTGATAAGATACATAAAAGTAATTAATGAAGAAAGGATTGATGGGTCATTGAAGTTTGGGGATGGAGAGGAAAAAGGGATCAATCTGGGATACTCTTTTTGATAAATTGAAGTTTGGTGACATGGGCAATCAGAAAAGGGTTGAAGAAATCTAAACAAATACTTTGATTTAAGTCCTCGAAACTGAACATTTGATGCCTGAGACGTCACCTGAAGATGTCGATGAGATCATTAAGAAGTTTAAGGAGATAAGCAATGCTGACTCAGGCGACAAGGAGGGGTGGTGGTGTCCGAAAGGAGCGAGCAGAAAGTTGAGACATAGATAGAGAATTGAGAGAGAGAGAGAGAGTTTTCTGATGAGAAAGGGATGACAGAATTGACATTTTGAAATTTTAATTTGACTTCAGTTGTGAAGGGTAGTTTAGAAAAAGTGAGGGAGTGCACGTTTAAAAATTTTATGGGTGTATTAAGTGTATGAGTGTGTTAATAATTCTGTGAGTGTGAATAGCCACACTCTAATTCAAGGGGTGTTTTGAAAGTACACGTAGAGGGGGTGAATAGTGTTGACACTTTAAAAAAGACAAGATTCTTGACTGACCTGAACAATGTCTAAACTTGTTGATATTTACAAAAGACGAGTGACAGACAAGCTGACGACCAGTCCTAAACCCATCTCAGAGGGACAAATCAGCAACTTAGACTATACTGATCCAGTGAAGCAGGCAGTGAACCCAGATTGTCTTTGAACAGACCTCAACAGGTCTAAGATGTTAGGTTAGCTCAAAACTTAGCATCACATGAGCCCAAAGGGATAGCCTCTCCTGAGAGGCTAAGATTGCCCAACTTCGCCTTGGAGCCGTTCAAAGCTCCATCATGAAGCTAACTTACAGCTTCGCCTGAAGTGCTCAAGTTAACTCCGCAGAGAGTTAGCTTCGCTCGAAGCCACACGCAACTGCGTTGCTTCGCCACAGATGATTATCCAGCTCCGCTGAAGAGCTTTCTTCTAACTTCGCCAGATGCTCTTTCCAGCTCCGCTGTGAGCTCGACGCGGCAGCTCCGCTGTGGGTCTGTTATGGTCAACCTTTGACTAATTAAATCTCCAGATGAGATCAAATCAATTCAAGATTAAGATCAAATCTGAGATCAAATTTGGCAGTTGTTTACTTGTAATTTAGCTCCTTGACCCTTTCTTTTTGTAAGTTTTCCCCTTTGCAAAATTAATGAAAAACAAGATGGCGAATCAGTTGGGGATTGATTTCTCCACTGCTGAGAAACAAGTGTCGCAATGCGACGAACAGACCTTCGGGTCTATCTCTGAATTCAAGGAATCCAATGTGGCCATAGCCCCTCTGGCTAAATCTTCAAAGCAAGTCTCTGCGGAGACAGATAAGGCTCTCTGCGAGCCTACTGTGGTCTTCTGGCGTAACAAGAAAGCAGGCCCGCAGTGCAAGTCTATCACTTTCGAGAACCTGGTCATTCACTTCGACCAAGAAAAATTTGAAGAAGTCCTTTCTGAGGGTGGTCTAATGCTTTATGCACGGAAGCATAGAAAGGTCTCCATGGCCAAGGCCTCAGAAGCAGAATTCTGCCAACACCCCTCAGCCTCGCGTGTGGTTAGTCAGGTTCCCTACGAACCTACGTCTCCCTTGTCAAAGCAGATGGGGAGGCCAAAGCAGAAGGCTCTGAATAAAGCCTCAGACGTAGCTACGCCACAAGTGCGTCTCTCTTGCGAAGAAAAAGGTAAGATGTCTGCCTGCTCCAACAAGGCTGCTAGCCGCGAAGTCACAACGGCGACCGTACCTTCGCCCAATTCAAGAGCAACAACTCCTCGCGCCAGCCTCATTATCATGAGCGAATCTACTGTACCTCAGGGTACACATGATGTTTATAGCCGCAAAGCTGGAACCAAAGCACCACAGCGTGCTTCATTCCCCAGTTCTTCAAGTACTAAGCTCGATTTTCGCAGCGAAGCTAAGGGATTGTCCCTAAGTGCTGATAGCGTTGCTTATGTAGCTTCAGCGCCCAAGGGCTTTTCCAAAGCTTTTAGCCGCGAAGTTAGAGCCAAAGCACTATCTAAGTCTAATCGCCTTCGCAACAGCATAGCGGATAAAGCACCACAGCGTGCTCCGCTTCCCAGTCTATCAGGCGCTAAGCTCGCGCTTTGTGGCGGAGCTAAGGGATCGTCCCTAAGTGCTGATAGCGGTGCTTATACAGCTTCAACACCCAAGGACATTCCCAAGGTTCTTAGCCGCGAAACTAGAGATAAAGTACTATTTAGTGCTAATCCCCTCTGCGGCGATAAAAGGAGCAGGACATCGTCCTATGCGCAATCTAACAGAGCCTCTGTGCTTAATTGTTTAGGCCCAGCTGGGTCTGACTTGCGGGAATTCTTGACAAGCAAACGGAAGTCACGACCTTTTCAAACTTCTTCCTCCTGTTGTCAACAATGGGATGCCAGTTGGTGACAGTCCACTCGGTCCATTGCCGGCTAGGACCAATCCCTGCCACTCCTCTAGCCCGATGATCAGTTTTTGATCGACTGTCGGTGCAAGCTCCGGTGAAACATCGTAAAAGGAGCATATCGCGAAATTTACCCTCTGCATCCTTTAACATGACCGGAAGAGGACGAGCTACACAGGGGTAGACAAGCATCCCACGACACTCCCTACGGCTCCCCAGATCCGGATTATAGCCCAGGCTTGGACAAAGTCTTGGTACATGAAGAAGGTATCTTCCACAATACCAGATCTAGGGTTGCAATACCCTACAATTACGAACAGCCATCTTCCTCACCTGCAGTAGCCTCACTAGAACCAAGAAGAGGATTAATCCAATGGTCTGATGAAGAGCATGAAAACAGTGGGTATGCCTCTTCAGCGACAGTCAGCTCAGTGCGAACAGACAGAGTATCAGTGAATATGGCTGATAACGGTAATGATGACCTTTATCGACGCTTGGAAGCTCAGGGGCAAACTTTCAAGATCCAGCAAGAAGCTTTGGACAATTGATTAAAGCAAAACCTGCACATAAAAATAAAGAATTTCAGATTTAGAATGAAGATGTGCAAGTGCTCAATTCTTACCGCTATAGCAAGTGGCTATGCGGGTCGTGATCCACAAGGAGGATTTTGCGATAGAAGCGTTTACGTTTCTTTATAGAAATCGTTATGAAGAAAAGCGAAGATTCTTCTTTGTTTAAAGAAATGAAAATGAAAACAAGTTATGTTAAAGTTAGAAAGAAAATGAGAGATGAAGAAGGTGGAGAGAAATGGAGAATAACTATTTACAAAGAAAGGGGAAAGGAAGCGACTATGTACAAATGAGTCGAAAAAGAATGATTTGAAAGAGGTGGTGATCTATACTAAAGAAATAAAAGGAAAGAAAGAAAGAAGAGTGAAGAAATACTTGCCTAGTTTGATTGATAACTTACCTGAAAACCTTTGCATGTTCTACCTTTGTTTAGGAGGCGTTCAACGCATAGATCATAAGCCCGAGCTCAGTCCCCATTCGTATTATATCATCAAGTCTCGCACAAGCATGAAGTGATACGTTTTGAGGAGGAGAACGTCTTCATGAACTATCGTTGGCACTCACATAACATCGTTATACTTGTGCTTTGGAATTCACTTAAACTCAATAAAAATAAATGAGGTAAAGTAGAAGAGGAAGACGAAAACAAAAGAAAATGAAAGTAAAGAAGAACATAAAAATGTTACCTTTTATTGCTTGAAACGATGGAAGAAAGGAGGAGGGTACATCGGTGTCACTCTCAACATATTCCTCTCTCTCTTACTTACATGAATCATCATCTAACCTAAGCTTACTTACACATTACAATTACATAATAAAGAAAAGAAAAACCTAAACTATAAATGAAAACTATGCTAAATCCTATCTCTGCATGGTCGTCCATTTTCAGCACAAAGAATGGCCTTTTATAGGCAAAACCCTAACCATCAGGATCCCGGAGATCGGGGGAGCAAACGCTCCCCTAACTCCCAACCTTGCCGCGGAAACGCGGCTTGGGCCGCGTTTTCGCGGCCAGGGTGTGGCCAGGTGGCCACACCCTGTTGGTGGGTTGCCCTGGTTTCGCCCTCTGACTTTAACTGGAGTTGGTTTTTCAGTTTGAGTCCCGGATTCTGACGAAATGGCCTTCGATTCTTGGCTTTAACCGATCGTTTCTGAGAGGATTCTTCTCAACCGGTTTTCAACCTCTTGATTTTGCCCTGATTTACTAAGTGCAAATTAATTCTGATTTAATTCAGAATTTTGGTGGGCTTTGGGCTCATTTCTCTTCATCTCCTTAAAGATTGGGCCTGCAAATAAACTAAACAATTAATTAGGACAATGCAAGATTTTATTCTATAATAAGTATGGAAATATGATACTAAATATGCAACATTAGTGACCAATCACACCCCCATACCTATCTTTTGCTCGTCCTCGAGCAAAACAACTAAACTATACTAAGGATTATTAGACCACTTTCGCAGGTCACGCGATTGCACTGAGCATGTGCAACAAGCCGTTAAACCTCTAGGTTTCCCCTAGAGGACGAGTTTTGTCTCGTGAGGGTTTTCAGCGGATTACACCCACAAAATCCATAAAGAAAGGGAAATAAAGAGTTAGTATTTTCGAAAAGCATTGTGAAAGAGAAAAATATTTGAAATATAATTGTAAGATTTAAGCAATCTATAAGTTATAGGAAAACTGAATTTTTCATTCCTAAACTTAGTCTCTATTCAAAAATTTGTTATCAATCAAAGTAAGGAGTCAAATTGTACTTCTCATCTAGTCTATTACTTTACCCTAAGTCATATGCACCTTGTGACTGTGAAAATTTTGACTAAGGGTTCATTAACTCTAACTCTTATGCCTTATTTATTTATATATATACTTTTTTTTGGTATTATTCCTTAATTCTATTAGGCTTTCTAATCTGCCCATGTAACGAGCCTTTAATCGATGACTCCCAAACCAAACGGTCTTAGGGCACCGGGTGAGAAAACACCCCTAGGACTTAAGGACTCGAGCAAATAAGGCCACAAAACTAAGAATTTTATTATATGAAACTCTTTTAGGCGTGAATACTTATGCTTTATTAGGCACAAATACCCATCTTAATCAGAGGATTTTTTTGTATATTTTCCTTTTCAAACTTATCTAATCATCTTTCGCATAAATACTAAGGCTTGCTTAGGCCAAAACACCTAGCTAATCAATAATTAGACTTATTTTTTTTTTTTTTTTTATAAGGCATAAGAATCTTTGTTTTTGAACCCTAAGTGTGTAAGTGTATGAAGTGTGCATATTTCATCAAGGTAAAGATCAAGACTAAATTACTTTGACAAATTATCTTCCTAACTCTAAAAATCAAACAAATAATCTTATTTTGATCAAGTATAGGAAATCCTAATTTAGATTTTCCTATTCCTTAAAATTAACTTAATTTCTTACAAAAAATATGTCAAAGTATTGTTTCCATTTTCAAAAAGTTTTTAAAAGTAAAGAAAATGTTAATAATTTTTTTAATAAAAAGAAAAACAAAAGTTATGTTAGAACTCTCCCCCACACCTATCTCATGCATTGTCCTCAATGTATGAATTAATGCATAGATGCATGAAAAAGACGAAAGGGAAGGAAAATGTTACCTTAAGGTGGTGGTTCCGTGGTGGTCTGATTGGTCCACGAAATGCGGCCCAATCGACTTTTCGTTGGGTTCAGAAGAACCCACCAGAAATTTCACTAATATAACCCATTAAAATTGTGTATCCATGAAGGATTTTTATTAAGTATTTGACCCCATCTAATTTCCAAATTCCATAATTGATTTCGGAGTAAAATTTGTCAACCACCTCGTCCCAAAATGGAGTATGAAATGATAGAATTGTTGACTTGGACTCAGGAATTATAGGAACTAATACCGACTCAGGAAGGTGACTTAAGTCAAGTAAAGATTCAGGAGTCGAGACTGGTTCAAGAAGTGTGTCCAAGTCAAGAAGTTGAAACTCAAGTCCACATTGATTTTCCAACAATGGAATGTGACTTAATATTGGTGATTCATGTTCAGGAATGATAGGTGGGGGAATCAAAACTGACTCTAACATATTACTCAAGTTTGGTAACAAAACAGGAGTCAAGATTGATTCAGAAAGTTAAACTGGATCACAGATTTGAAAATCTAGGTCACATATCTCATTGAGTTCAATATCAAAAAAATGAGAACTTGCCAATTTGTCAATAGGATTTTAAAAAGTGTAAAATTGGTCAAGTTCAATATGATCATCAGAAATAGGTGATTCAATTTCATGATGAATTGGCACAGGATCCAATGTTGACTCAGGGAAAAGATTGAAGTCAGGTGAAGACATCGGAGTCATTATTGAATCAGGAAGTAAAATTGAATCACTAAGTTGAGATTCATGATCATATTCATTTTCAAGTTCGATTTCAGGAAAAGGATAACTTGCCAAACTGTCAATATTCTTTTCAAAATTTGGAGTTTGGGCAAGTTCAAATGATTGTTCTGAAATGGAACATTGATTTCCAAAACAACCTGACTCATCGGCTCTAACAGGATGGTTAGTGACATCAGAACTGGTCAAACGGTGGGAATGTAGAGATTCGACCATCATATCTATGTTACGATTTCGAGCATTTTGAGCATGAGTCATGGCTTCAAGCATCTTTTCATAGTTGATGGATTCATTGTTTTGATGAAAAGATGAAGTGTTGTCTTGAAAGTGGTAGTGAAATTGTGAGTCCATCAGATTTTGTGATTATTGTTTGGACTCACGCATACTCCTTTCCAAAATTGATGATTTTCTATTTTGGACTGGTGAAACTGAGTATGACTCTTGGGGATATTGTGGACTAGGTGGATAAGGGGGACAAGTTGGTTGAAAATTATGCTCGGGGGAGGTGAATTCCCACTGACTCAGTGAAGGGTTGAAATTATTATGGAAATTATAGTTATTAGATTGGGGGCATGGGTTATATTGATTCGGATAAGACCAATCCGGCACACTAGGTTGGTTAAAGTCATGATATGCCGGGTTGGTAATATCCGAAAATGAACTCGGTGTGTACTATGGATTATTATTAAAGTTGAAAAAATTATTATTATAAGCCATGTCACACAATAAAATACAAAAAAGAAAGAAAAAAAACAAACAAATAAGCAACAAATAAAAAGAGAAAATTCTAACTAAGTTAGGTTAGACCTATGACCTAGACAACTCCTAACTGATTAGACTATCCACGGGAGGTCTAATGCAGACTTTGACCACAAGCTAATCAGCCAGGTTAGGGCAAGGTTGGTGGGAGGTTTTCCGTCAAAGACGTTCCTTAATTAAATAACCACCAACCTTTGGGCTTTCGGCCCTCAATCCCTTTCCTAGACACTGATTTGGCAGGAGTCAAGTTCCAACACCTTTTCTCCTTAGGATAATCTCCTAATTAAGTCTGAGATGTCCCTAGGGCCAACGTCTACTCATTTTTAGTTAGGCTTGGGTTAGTGAGTGCTTGGAATCTGATTTTTAGGCTAAGGAAGGGTGATTAAATCCCCACCTATCTTGTTATGGGTTGGTGCCCTTAAAATCAATTTGTGCAAGTGTACAAGATATGTAAATAAGATTCACTCAAAACGATAAAAATCAACCAAGAGATGAGTCCTATTCTAGATGCAATGCGAACGTACCTTGCTCTAGCACTCTTCAACAGTAAAAATAAATGAATTGAAAAGACACGTGCCTAAAAATGCAAATGTATAATCAATTTTTTTAGCTTTTAACAAACGTTTTACTGTTGATTATTAGCAGGCTTATCTGATGGCATATAAGAAAAAGTAAAGTTGCAGAAAACTAGAATTTGCAAAGCAAGCAGCCCTGCAAAAAGATAGTTAGTAGTCCACTCCTTTTTGTCGCGTTTTCGCGGCGTTGGCCGCGGATCCGCGGCAAAGCAGAGGGCACTTGGTCTCTGCTTTCTAGAACCGAGGCCCAAGGCCACTTATATGTTACAACAACTTTAATTTCCTGCTTTGTTTGCCCTTTAACCTGCAACAGAGAAGAAAGTTCGTTTTAGTTCTAAAAAATTTTCAAGAAAAATCAGATTTCAATAAAAATAACGTTACCCTCCCCGGCAACGGCGCCAAAATTTGATTGAAGCAAAACCTGCACATAAAAATAAAGAATTTCAGATTTAGAATGAAGATGTGCAAGTGCTCAATTCTTACCGCTATAGCAAGTGGCTATGCGGGTCGTGATCCACAAGGAGGGTTTTGCGATAGAAGCGTTTACGTTTCTTTATTGAAATCGTTATGAAGAAAAGCGAAGATTCTTCTTTGTTTAAAGAAATGAAAATGAAAACAAGTTATGTTAAAGTTGGAAAGAAAATGAGAGATGAAGAAGGTGGAGAGAAATGGAGAATAACTATTTACAAAGAAAGGGGAAAGGAAGCGACTATGTACAAATGAGTCGAAAAAGAATGATTTGGAAGAGGAGGTGATCTATACTAAAGAAATAAAAGGAAAGAAAGAAAGAAGAGTGAAGAAATACTTGCCTAGTTTGATTGATGACTTACCTGAAAACCTTTGCATGTTCTACCTTTGTTTAGGAGGCGTTCAACACATAGATCATGAGCCCGAGCTCAGTCCCCGTTCACATTATATCATCAAGTCTCGCACAAGTATGAAGTGATGCGTCTTGAGGAGGAGAACGTCTTCATGAACTATCGTTGGCACTCACATAACATCGTTATACTTGTGCTTTGAAATTCACTTGTAAACTCAACAAAAACAAACGAAGTAAAGTAGAAGAGGAAGATGAAAATAAAAGAAAATGAAAGTAAAGAAGAACATAAAAATGTTACCTTTTATTGCTTGAAACGATGGAAGAAAGGAGGAGGGTACATCGGTGTCACTCTCAACATATTCCTCTCTCTTACTTACATGAATCATCATCTAACCTAAGCATACTTACACATTACAATTACATAATAAAGAAAAGAAAAACCTAAACTATAAATGAAAATTAGGCTAAATCCTATCTCTGCATGGTCGTCCATTTTCAGCACAAAGAATGGCCTTTTATAGGCAAAACCCTAACCATCAGGATGCCGGGGAGATCGGGGGAGCAAACGCTTCCCTAACTCCCCAACCTTGCCGCGGAAACGCGGCTTGGGCCGCGTTTCCGCGGCCAG
This sequence comes from Agave tequilana, assembly GCA_038442645.1. Lineage (NCBI taxonomy): Eukaryota > Viridiplantae > Streptophyta > Magnoliopsida > Asparagales > Asparagaceae > Agave > Agave tequilana. The sequence goes on from JAVJIF010013678.1 coordinate 16,376, forward strand.
GGTGTGGCCAGGTGGCCACACCCTGTTGGTGGGTTGCCCTGGTTTCGCCCTCTGACTTTATCTGGAGTTGGTTTTTCAGTTTGAGTCCCGGATTCTGACGAAATGGCCTTGGATTCTTGGCTTTAACCGATCGATTCTGAGAGGATTTTTCTCAACCGGTTTTCAACCTCTTGATTTTATCCTGATTTACTGAGTGCGAATTAATTCTGATTTAATTCAGAATTTTGGTGGGCTTTGGGCTCATTTCTCTTCATCTCCTTAAAGATTGGGCCTGCAAATAAATTAAACAATTAATTAGGACAATGCAGGCTTTTATTCTATAATAAGTATGGAAATATGATACTAAATATGCAACATTAGTGACCAATCAACAATATTCTACAGATGCTCGCTCAACTCCTCAATAACCGGAATAATAATGATACCGGGAGTAACCATGATGAGGAAGAACATCTTAGCAATGAACAACCAAGGACGGAGAAGTCGAAGGAGGGTTCTTCTTTGGACGCTGAAGTCCTTAAAGGCATCCAAGCTCAAATCGCATCTCTAACTCAGAGGGATGAATTAAAGAAAGTAGGGACAGTCCGTCCTTACCCACTGGAGTGGGATTCAGTGCCATACCCATCAAATTTCAAACCACCAACGTTACATACGTACGATGGCAAGAGCTCGCCAAACCAGCACATCTATTATTTTCGGTCTCAGATTGGTAATGTCATAAACAATGATGCTATCATGGCCAGGCTGTTCATTGGCACCTTAAAGGGAGTAGCATTCGACTGGTTCTGAAGTCTCCCTCCAAGTTCTGTCAATTCCTGGGTCGATCTGGAAATCCGATTCCTTTCTCGTTTCTATGAGGACGATACCGAGGTAACCATGGATAAGCTCCTCTCCACCGTGCAGAAGAAGGGCGAATCTGTCCGTGACTACATTGAACAGTTCAGAAACTTATCTTTGATGTGCCCAGCAGGGATGCCATTACCCATGCTCTTACAGACGTGCATACATAACTTTTTAGACCAAGTAGAGGTTCGCATGGGGGCTGTCAAAGCCCATACCTGAAAGGAACTGGTTGAACAAGCTGAGATAGCCGAAAAGTCGGCTAAAAGTTTAAACCATCCACCCCTAAAAGCAAAGGGTATGAATAATAAAGGACGTGACGACATGGCGTAGTCTTCTCAAGCCAAAGGGAAAGGGATTATGTCCGTTGAATTATCAGATGATGTTCAGTCAAAGGCCAAGAAGGGCGGCTTCAATAATTAGGAGTCTAAGTTTCTTCCGAAACAGTACTCCTTTAAAGACGATCAGGTGGCCACAATATTCCATTTACTCTACAAAGGGAATAAATTGAAGCTGCCAGATGCTCGACGTCCAAATGAAATAGGACGCACGAATGATCCCAAATACTGTCTCTTCCACAGGATGATCCAACATCCTACCAACAAGTGCTTTGTCCTCAAGGACAGAATTCAAGCTTTGATCGACACCGGAGTCCTGACACTGAAGTCAGAGCAAAAGAAAGTCACTGCAAATATGGTGACCCTTGAGTTCGGTAAAACCCCAAAGGTCACAGTTCCGGACGGGACTTATCCAGTCCCTGCGCCACGGCTGGAAAATAAATATTTTGCGGCTAAAACTCAAGATAATAAGGGTCTTGTTCCCTTAACAATGGAGACAAGGAAAATCATGTGGATACACCCAGACCTTATCCAAGACGAACAATGGGATTCAAAGAAGTTCAAGTCAAAGGGCAAATCTAGCAATGTCATCTCCATCCTGCCAAACGATGACAATCTTACATCAGCTTCTCTCAGCGATTCGGAAGGGGAAAGTACGCTTGCACGACGCAAGCTGAAGTACCTCAGCCGACGGGTACTCGATCCGGAAAATCATACTTAAAACAGTATGAGAAAGCTACTGACGAGACGCCACAGCAAAGGACGTCAGTACAAGTATCAGCATCTGCTTCGGTTCCGACCAAGGGAAAGGAGAAGCTAAGGAAGTCCGGTTCGACCATGTCCTGAAAAAGCCTTCAGGTCCAGGGCTTGACACGCCCTTTCGTTTTGATATATTGCCCCAGCTGGCCAATATCCCAGCTCATATTACAATATACGAGCTCTTTCGTCTCTCAAAAGAGACAAGAGAAGCGCTCAGAGATGCGCTGGCTGATTCAGAATCATTCCTGACATATATGCCAGAGATCCCTAAAGATGACGCTCAGTCTCCGTGCCCTGAATACCATCATGTACAATCAAAGGTGCCCGCTATTATCTTCACAGCGGAAGATATGCTTCTTAAGGATAACAAGCACGATCGACCTCCGTACTATACCGGATACATCAGTACAGGTTGATCCGGGGTCTGCACTCAGCATCATCCCCAAAAGGCTCCTCCACTTCCTTGGTATACCACTATATAGGTTGTCCACAACCACTACTATAATATACGATTTCAATGCCGGGAGTCGTCATCCACTTGGAAAAATTCGACTCCGTTGTCAAATCGAGAGCCTGAAGTCAGAAGTGACATGCTATGTCATTGACGCTGACACATCATACAACTTGCTACTGGGACGAATGTGGATCCACGCCAACTGGATCATTCCCTATACTCTGCACCAGTACTTCAAATATGTTGAAGATGACACGACAGTACGAACTGTCTTCGCTGAGAAGCAACCATTCAAAGGGGTGAAAGATTACTTCACTGACGCTCTCCTGTATCTAGAGACCGGTGAAACATCAAAAGAATCATTACCGGATGATGATGATAGTGGCAATGAAGCGGATTCAGAATCTGAAGCAGACATGCCAGCAATTTTGATTGGTGAACCGATTATAGCATGTATTAATAATCCCCAATGTAACACTCCTTCTAAAGATGAGGGCGAATGGGTAATTAATGAAGAATGGGAAAATTCACAAATTTGATTGGTGAACTGACTATAGCATGGCTATTGAAGCCGAAGTTCATAAGCTCATTGCGTGTGGCTTCATACGGGAGGAACAGCATCCAGATTGGGTTGCTAATATCGTACCCGTCCTCAAGAAGAACGGGAAAATTTGGATCTGCATCGACTACCGTGATCTCAATACAGCTTGTCCTAAAGACGAATTCCCACTGCCCATCACTGATGACATGATTGACAATGCCTGTGGATTTAAAAGAATGTCTTTCATGGACGGCTTTTCAGGATACAACCAGATTAAAATGTATCCTGACGACGAGAAGTATACTTCGTTTCGAACGCCATTGGGGGTATACTGTTATGCTGTAATGCCCTTCAGGCTGAAGAACGCCAGAGCAACCTATCAGCGGGCAATGAGTACAATCTTCCGCGATCATCTCCGAAAAATAGTAGAATGCTATGTCGACGACATTGCTGTCAAAAGCCGTAATAAGAATGACCATCTTCGTGACTTGAGAACGATGTTCGACATAATGCGGGCTCATCAACTGAAAATGAATCCGACGAAATCCTTCTTAGGAGTTTCGAGTGGTAAATTCCTTGGGTTTATTGTTACATCAAAAGGAATTCATCTTGACCCAGATAAAGTTAAAACCATTCAGAGCATGTACCCCTAGGAACCTCAAAGAGCTTAGAGGCTTGTAAGTAGACTAGCTTATATTAGAAGATTCATCGCAAATCTCTCAGGCCGCTGTCAACCGTTCACCCGACTCATGAAAAAGGGTGTTTTCTTTGTATGGGATCAAGCTTGTCAGGAAGCCTATGAGGATATCAAGAAATATCTCACAAAACCTCTAGTCTTGGTAGCACCCACATCAGGGAAACCATTCTTACTTTATGTGAAAGCTATGGACCATTCTCTTGGTGCCCTGCTTGCTCAAAAAGACGATAATGGTCACGAACAGGCCATCTATTATCTGACCAGGACTCTGATAGGGGCGGAATCTCGCTATAATCCTATCGAGAAGGAGTGCTTAGCTCTTATCTTTGCCGTTCAGAAGACACGACATTATTTGGTTGGCCAAACCATACATGTCATCTCCAGAGTGAATCCTTTGCGTCTTCTCATGAAGAAGTCAGGATCATTGAATTCAAGATTAGCTAAATGGGCGCTTCTTTTGTCTCAATACGACATAATCTTTATCCCTCAAAAGGCGGTTAAAGGCCAGGCCCTTGCAGAGTTCTTGGCTGCTCATCCAGTCCGGAACACTTAAAACTTCATGAAGATATTCCGGATGAGGTCTTCGAGTCTAATATAACTTCAGAGGATGAAGTTTGGCAGATGTTCTTCGATTGAGCATCACGAATAGGCCCTAAAGGCAGGATCATTGCCGGCGTGGGGGTTGTGTTTATCTCTCCGCAGAATCATGTCCTTCCTCGAGCATTTTCTCTAACGGAATCATGCTCCAACAATGTAGCGGAATATAATGCTCTGCTCATTGATCTTCAGCTCGCCCACGGAATGGGGGTACGCTACCTCGAAACTTACGGCGATTCAAAACTGATTATCAGTCAGGTTAAAGGCGAATATGAGGTCCGTCACAAAGACTTGGTGCCTTATTATCACACGGTCATCGAATTGGCTAATCTGTTTGATGGTTTCTATATCGGGCACGTGTCTCGGTCTCAGAATACTAAGGCGGATGCTCTTGCTGCATTAGCAATAACACTAGCCTTACCAGTCGACACCTAGTATCACCTCACAGTGGCGACTCGACACCTTATCTGCTCTAAACATATGTTAAGAACTAGAGAGGTCTATAATATCCTGACAGAGCTGGAGCCGAGAGATTGGCGATTCCCTTTCATCGACTATGCTTTACATGGTCTGCTGCCAGACAATCCTAAAGAAGCGGCATCTATCAGACAAAAGTCTCTCCGTTTCTACTACGATCCAACTCTGAAGACACTTTACCATCGTTCATATGATGGTGTCCTCTCCGTTGCCTTTCTAATTCAGAGGCGCAGAAAGTGCTTAAAGAAGCACAAGACGGCATTTGCGGAGCTCATCAGCCAGGTCTCAAACTTAAAGACAGATTACATAGGCTTGGATATTATTGGCCAACCATGATAGTTGATGCCATCCAATATGCACGAAGATGCAAAGCATGCTAAATTCATGCGGACTTCATACACCAGTCTCCGGAGTTGCTCCACCGAACTGTTGCTTCATGGCCATTTGAAGCATGGGGAATCAATGTCGTAGGGCCAATCAGCCCTTCTTCGACAAGAGGTCACCGATTTATCCTGACAATAACCGATTACTTTTCAAAGTGGGTGGAAGCCATACCACTGGTTGAAGTTAAAACTTCTAACGTGATTAATTTTATCAAACACCATATCATCTATCGATTTGGTGTCCCTAGGCGGATCATCCATGATAACGGTCTTCAATTCATAAGCCAGGTATTTTATCGATTCTGTGATAAATACAGAATTCAGAATGTGGCTTCAATTGCCTATAATCCCGCCGCTAATGGTTTGGCGGAAGCATTTAACAAAATAATCATCAAGTTACTCAAGAAGTTCGTCTCCTCGAATAAGCGAGATTGGAACGAAAAGCTTGGTGAATGTCTTTGGGCCTACCGAACCACGGTTCGGATCCCGACAGGCAATACGTCATTTTCCCTGGTGTACGGGTGTGAATCAGTCATACCATTGGAAATCTAGAAGCCGTCATTACGAGTTGCTCTGACCACTAAGATAACATCAGAGGACAATGATCAGTTGCGTCTTCAAGAGCTTGAAGCGCTAGATGAGAAGCGACTACAAACTCAGCAACACATCGAGTTGTATCAAGCTCGAAACTCAAAAGCCTTCAATAAGATGGTCAAACAAAGAGTCTTCCATAAAGGAGATTTGGTTTTAGCCGTCAGATGACTGATGATCATGACGCACAAAACCGAAGGCAAATTTCAACATAAATGGGAAGGACCGTTTGTAATAGAAACAGTCTATTCAAATGGAGCATATCGCCTTATGACTTCAGATGGCGATTTACTCATGATGTCGATCAATGAAAAATTCTTAAAGAAGTATTATCCTTGATTAAGGATCCTTCTCATGATCAAGTTAACACTACACCTCTGATCAAGACCTTCAAATCCAAGGTACACAGAAAGAGCTCTCTCTTCCTCCAAACGAGATCATGCAACCATAAACTAGTAGAAAACTGGTCATACACTGGTTGTCTCAAAGGAGAATCAAGGTTACACATGCACTAACCATTTGATCCAACACCTTTAATGGTTAAGGATAGAGGAAAATGTTGGCCTTTAAGCCCAACATGAGTCCTCGACAACTCATCATGCTGAGGGGAATAGCATGGCTAGCCCAACTCAAACGGTAGTTGTTAAAGGCATATCAAACCCGTTGACAGCTGAGGATTTGCTAAAAATCCTAAGGGACCTGTTCCCATTTGATTCCCTCTCCAAAATCACTTACCAATTCTCATCCATAGAATAGTAAGTCCGCATATAAAGATCTTTCCATCTATTTTACTGTTACGTTAACATTAAACCTATGACAGTGATTTCCTCGTTTCTTCCCGTGAGAACGAGACCCTTTCATGCTATATTTAATAGTATACCTCTGGCATCCATTTCGCTGTTAAGTTAACATTAAACCTATGACAGTGATTTTCTCGTTTCTCGCAATGAGAACTAGACCTTTTTCATGCTATGTTTAATAGTATACCTCTGGTATTCATTTCGCTGTTAAGTTAATAGTAAACCTATGACAGTGATCTCCTCGTTTTTTCCGAGTCCCCCAGTAAGTTTCTGAGTCACACTCAGTCTTTGGTAGACTTTTCGGGTTGTCACATTAACAATATACCTCTGACAATTCTTTCCAAATTCCATCTAAAATTTTGAGCTTGGTGGCTTCTCAATCGGTTAGTCATTGCGACCTCTGAACCGGCAGATAGCCAAGTCTTACCTTTCAGTCCGTTAAGGACTACCTTGAGCTTAGTGGCTTCTCAATCGGTTATGTCATTGCGACCTCTGAACCGGCAGATAGCCAAGTCTCACCTTTCAGTCCGTCAAGGACTACCTTGAGCTTGGTGGCTTCTCAATTGGTTATGTTATTGTGACCTCTGAACCGGCAGATAGCCAAGTCTCACCTTTCAGTCTATTAAGGACTACCTTGAGTTTGGTGGCTTCTCAATCGGTTATGTCATTACGACCTCTGAACCGGCAGATAGCCAAGTCTCAACTTTCAGTCCGTCAAGGACTACCTTGAGCTTGGTGGCTTCTCAATCGGTTATGTCATTGTGACCTCTGAACCGGCAGATAATCAAGTCTCACCTTTCAGTCCGTTAAGGACTACCTTGAGCTTGGTGGCTTCTCAATCGGTTATATCATTGCGACCTCTGAACCGGCAGATAGCCAAGTCTCACCTTGCAGTCCATTAAGGACTATCTTGAGCTTGGTAGCCTCTCAATCGGTTATGTCATTGCGACCTCTGAACCGGTAGATAGCCAAGTCTCACCTTTCAGTCCGTCAAGGACTACCTTGAGCTTGGTGGCTTCCTAATCGGTTATGTCATTGCCACCTCTGAACGGCAGATAGTCAAGTCTCACCTTTCAGTCCGTTAAGGACTATCTTGAGCTTGGTGGCTTCTCAATCGGTTATGTCATTGCGACCTCTGAACCGGCAGATAGCCAAGTCTCACCTTTCAGTCCCTCAAGGACTACCTTGAGCTTGGTGGCTTCTCAATCGGTTATGTTATTGCGACCTCTGAACCGAGAGATAGCCAAGACTCATCCTTCAGTCCAGCAAGGACTATTGCTTTGTCATCATACGATAGAATTTGGAGCTTGGCGACTTCTCAATCGGTTATGTCATTGCGACCTCTGAACCGGCAGATAACCAAGTCTCATCCTTTTAGTCTAGTAAGGACTATTTTCTCAAGTGGCTGTAATACAACTTGAAAGCGAGAATTCAGAAGATAAAACAAGTTAGAAACACAACAGGGGAGTCAAAATGAAACTACTTTTATTGATTCTGGAAAAAAAAAGAGGGTGCTTCATAAGATTTGATCTGTCCTTCAAGAATGGCCAGCCTTGTCTTCCTATCGTCAGCAGCCCTGACAAGCGCCTACGACCTCAGCTCAGCCTCATTAAAGCTCGCCGTCTGGGCCAAGCGAGCTTCAACTTCAACCAAGGTTGCCCTCTGAGCTAACTCTTGCCGCAAGAGTTCGTCATTCTAAGCCCTAAGCTGCTCAAGCCGGGCAGTCTCTTCAAGACGCACTGGTTTAGCCTTGGATAAAAGAAGATTTGCCTTCCTGATCATCTCCTTGGCCTTTTCAATTTTATCTTCAGCGTTAAGAAGAGCACTGCTAGAAGCGTCTATGGCGTCCCCGAGCTCTACCTTCCTTGTCTCTAAGGATTTCAAGTCAGAAGAAATGGCCTTAGCGGCTTCCTGAGCGGCAAGATGAGATTCACGCATCTGAGCGACAAGGTACGCAAGTTGCTCATTAACTGAAAACTCTAGGTCTGAATGGCTAAGACGGCGCCATTCGTCTACATCCCTCTCAAGTTGGTCTACCAGAAGTTCCAATGCAGCGACTTGGTCAACCCCTCCAAAGTCTCGGATACTCTCAATGCTTCGGGAGAGGACCACCTTTAAAGCAGAGAATGAGGTAGTCGAGCCTTTCAAAATCAAAGTGATGATCGCTTCAAGCTCTTATAAAAGCTATCGACTAACTCAGCCACAAATTCATTCTCGACCTCAATCACTCCTGGCAGACGAGCAGCCCCTGAAGATTCCACTGGCCTTATTGATACTACTGTGGAGGGAATAGTAGAAGCACTGGCCGCAGCAACATGAGAGGTCGTCGGTGATCTCGGAGGAGTCCTCATTGAAATCAGTACACTAGCTACAACCAAGGTAGGACTAGTGACTATTTCTGGGAGAGCGGGCTCAACCACCAGTGTTGGAGAAGTAGGACTGGTAATCACCCTCAGCTCCGCATCTGGCAAGATAGGTGGCACTGGCGAAACCAATGGCACCTCACTCATTAATATAGTTGGAAGTGAGATTGGCTCCATGACTACCGTCCCTCAATTTCAGTTTCTCTGGCTGGTTCAGGCTGATAAGAGGGCAGGTCGCCATACAAAGCATCCAACTCAGCAGCATCCGCCGCGATTGAAGTATTTACTTCACCTCTGGATCCCTCAGGAAGATTGGTTAGCTCTCTTGAAGTTGATGCACCCAAAGGCGGAACACCTGTAACAAGACTTTGTTTAGGCAAGGCACAACAAATAGTAAGAGTCAAAAGGTCAAAACAGTACCAAAAGTTAATGTCACCTCAATCGTCTTGACGGCTGCATCAGGCCCTATGGACTCCATTGGAATATCTTTGGCAGAATCAATACGGACGGCCGGTTCACCTTCGCTTGCTGAACCCTTCGTGGTCCACCCAAAAGAGCTAGAAGCTACGGGACTTCCTTTTGAAGTCCCAGCGCTCAAGGACTTACGTCAGCCGCATCATCTCTGGACTCTTCTGAGATGGCGAAATAGCCAGCCTCATCGCCCTCTTTATAAGTAATTAAGGGATCATAATGCTCCCTTTGTTCTCTGACAGCTTCAGCTCTCGGGCGTCTCACCGCCTCGGTTCCTGAATCATAAAGCAAATAATGAGCCGTCTGGAACACATAAGAAGTATATTACAAAAACAAAGCTGATCTTACCCGGGTCTGGAGAGGCTTTACCAGTAGTCAACTTAGGAAGCAACAATTTAGCTACTAATGGGGCAGGAGGAGGAGGCGCTGCAGATAATTCGCCCTCTGCAACAACCGTAGGAGCGTAGCGACGAGGCTTCTTCACTACCCTCTTCCTACGAGATCCACCCTCCCATTTTCGTTTGAAGTGGACGTCGGGATCTTCTTCCTCCACTTCTTCAACATCGACCTGTTCTACGGGGGCCGTGCCTACCCCGCCAGAAACAGCTGCTGGAGTCTCGCACCTGTATCTGCTTCGAAGCGAGGACTTCCTGCATCCGAGGCTTCGTTGTCATCAACGGCAATGAATTCCCCGAGGCCTGAAACGCGAACCCTTTTACCCTCGCTCTTCTCAGTGACCTTCTGCTTCAGCTGCTGAGAGATTAACTTCACACCAAAGGAGTTGATAGAATATCTAGTGGGTGTGGAGTTCGAGGTTTTGTACCACTGGCAGAATCCCAGGGTTGTCAAAAGGTTTGGAGTCCTTAGCGGCATGCATAGCCGCGCATCAGTACAGCCAGCAATTAAGAACCGCCAGGCACGGGCTCCATCGATGACACTCCCCATGAAGACCAGATTGCTATTTGGATTGCCTACGTACAGTTGGTCATACCCAAACTGACGGGCAAACCGACTCGGGACATAGGGCTCTAGGTAACAGGTGTCCCCGCTTCTGTACAACAAATGTGAGGGCCGAATGCTAACCAGTCACTCAAAGATTCCCCGGCTCAATGATGTCCGCCCTTCCCCCACATCCTTAAATTCTTCACTATAGCCCGCATCCCGAATATAGGGGAAGCAGCGGAAAAAGCTATAGATGTCATGGCGGCACAGTAGCTTACGAACCGCAGCCACATAAGTCTTCAACCATGAACATCCCTCGAATTAACGAAGAAGCGCCATTCGAACACCTTCTGGGGGTTCCTCTCCAGCTTCGATCATGGAAGGACAGTGAAGGGCGAACCACGCCATCAAATAAGTATATGGCAGGCTTATTCTGGGGTTTGGTCCGTCGCAGGGCAAAATAGTCCCCTTTCCCCGCTTCGTCATTGGTGGCCTACAAAAAACCTCCGTCAATGCGCGAAGGCCTCTCTGAATACAGCACACCATGGCTGGAAGGAGTCCAAGAGAACGACCATGGACTAGACGAACGGCAGGTAACAAGACAGTCGGATGAATGACATCGCCAGATGAAGACGGCACCACACATCTCTTCAACCAGACCGTCAAAAAACCAGCCAGAAGTGCCTTCCGGGACGTCGGGTGAAAACTCCAAAGAATATTGCCTTTCTCATAGGGTCCGTCATCGTCTTCCAAAATCAAATCCCCTTGAGAGTGCTCTTGCATCCGGCGAAAGATGTCTTCATTTGCAACTCCACAATGAGCTGCTTCAGGAGTACCTTCCAAGTCGGGGAACAAACAATTTCCCCAGCTCTTCAGACTACATGAAGCTCCCTTACTGCTCTCATGCATGCTGGCGCAAATGTACAGGTGGCACATTAACTCCTGATAGGTCTCAAGCAAAGCGGGCTCCTGTTTCTCCAGAAGTGCCAATTCCGCTTCACGGGAAATATTCTTCATATGAGAAAGACCCCAAAGGCAGAGCAGAGACTTGCCACATCTCGTGCAGAGCCATACCCAATTCACCAACAAGGGTGAAGAAGGTCCTTGTAGCCGGGCAGTACAACTCAAAGATGACATAGAAGTTCGCTACGCTCATCTGAATGCCATAACAGGTCGCCCTGATGGTCTCATAATGGCCCAGCCTCTCCAGATCCTCCTCAAAATGAGCAAGAACATATAGAGTCAAATCCCTCCACCATGCCTTTGGAGGGTGAATCCACCCTGGAATCCTGAAATCAGTGGCTGGATAATTGTCATGAACCTTAAAGAATTGATTCCCAAAGGTCTGAGCTACCGCAGGATTTTCTCCCACTGGGATATCTGGCAGTACATTCCCAGGGTGGAGACCCAATATGCAGGGAGGAGGACCCGTCCTTGTATAACTGGGTGAGGGAAATATCAACTTCCCTACGTGAACGAATTCAGTACTCTGACTCACTTGCCACTGCATCTTCCGAGCCCTCGTCACGCATTGAAAGAAGGACAAGGGAAAATGCCGCTTGCTAGACGGGAGATAGAACTTCTCGCTATCTAATTGAAAAATTCACTGCCCCTCTCCGGCTAGCAGCTGGCGATCATGATCTGGCGCCACATCTCCAAACATGAAGCCGGGCTTCTGATAGATTATTTGGTTAGAATCTTCAAGCGGAGCAGTAGTTAAGATGCTCCTCCTGGTGCGCTGATCCTCACCATGAATAAATGTGTCCCGAGGGGGAGAGCTTCGCTCGCTGAATAGTGAAGCCTGCCCTTGAAGCTATAGGCTGACGTTACCATCTAGCCCCTGGCTGTGCCAAATAGACTGTTCAGAGGACTAGGAGTATAGTGCACTGCAAGGACAAAGAGAAACTATGATTAGTTCATTAGCCAAACAAGAGCTAAAACAAGAATGCAATTTTTGTTAAGGCATAGCTTCGCTCTCCGAGCGAAGCTGGCCTAATGATAGCTTCGCCCTAAAGCTTAGCTTCGCAGCTACAGCTTAAATCCGCGGTCCACACGAAGGCAGGAAGCGGAGAAAATATCCAAGTGTTAGCTTTGCTCTAGAAGCTTGACCTCGAACAACAGAACGCGACAAAGCCACAGGGGCTAACTTCGTCAGAAAGGTACTGCTGTCTAAAAATTATTTTAAGGGCACTAAGGTCCTTTTCAGTTACACTCCAAAGGCTAGCTTCGCACCCTATCATTCAATAGGATGTGAACCGCCTAAGGGATAGCTTCGCCTGGAAGCTTGAAGAAGAGATCCTTCGGTTATGAGATTCCCAATCAAGAAATCAAGGAAAATTCAGGGAATTGAACTCCCTAAGATCATCAGATCATAATTGATCGTTCTGGATTCATCAAAAGATACCCAGAAACTAGATTTAAAAGAGAGATAACAATCTCTGATCAAAAGGGAAAGATCCCTACCAGCGATCGGTCGTTCGATGACTGGAGGAAGAGAAGGACCCTCCATCGTAGAGGTTGCGACCTCTTTTCCACTCGTCTCTTGGGAGCCACTGAAGAATAGAGGAGGTTCTTGGATTCTCAAGTACAGAAGAAAGAAGAAGAAAAGAGTCAAGTGCTCTGAAAATTTCAAAGAGAAGTGATGACCTTCTCTTTCAGCCCGATCAGGCTTTTATAGGCTGATGATTGCCTAAAACTCCGTCTCCTCAAAAGGAGCGCAGGCAGTCGTTTCAAATTAATTTAAAATGGCGCCTAAAGCGCCTTCCCGAGAAGCACTAATTCAGACCCACTAAGGACTAACTCCGCTGTAAGTCAAGTGTTGACTTCGCGCGACGCATGAATAACTTCGCCAAAAAACATGCCTTAGCTCCGCTAAAAGCACAGCCCGAGCTTCGCAGAGAATTCATGCTAGCTTCGCTGGAAGCTCGTTCCTGATTCAGATAGGATTCTGTCTTTAACTTCGCATGAAGTCTAGCTCCGCTGGACCAATTCAAGTGTTCTCAAATCAAAAAGAAGACAAAATAAATCAGATGAGAAGAAACTGAACTTTTATTGATTTAAAAGGGAGGGTACATTGATATTACTACATCAAGGATGTGTTTCGTACAACAGAATCATTTGCTCAAAAGGTATACAAGTGGCCCTATCTACTTCCAACAAACCAACTGGACACGAAAGGTCTTCCTCCTGCACAAGGCCGTAATCATTCGCATAATGGCAGATTTTGCCACCAAGAAGCTGGATCTTCTTTGATGAAAATTGGCAAAGGATCCGAGACCTTACAGGTGACGTCCGCTTTCCCGAAGTGGATCATCTCGGATAAGCGACTGCCAACTCTGGGAGCACACATCACCTGCCCCAGTTGTTCCTCCTACTTAGGATTTAAAGTTTCAATTAAAAAGGCAAGAGGCAACTTTCTGGTCTATTTCATCAAGTCAAAAGACTGGCGAATATAGCTCACTGTAATGCAAACTAAAACAAGTTAGCAGTAAGCAAAGAAAAAGTCGCAAAAGTAAAATGCTAAGTCAAATTCTTTGGGGTGAAGCAATTTATATTCGATTCAGTTGTTCTTTAAAGATTGATTTTGGTTAAGCAGAGGGTAGCCTCGCTTGCACAATGATGATGGGCTAGCTCAGCATAAGCCAAGTCCTAACCTCGCCTATATGGCTAAGGCAGACTGATCCTGAGAGACGCAGTCTTAGCCCCACCTATATGGCAAGGCTGGCTCAACGTTGAAGAGACTAAGTCCCAATTTTTGCCTACGTGGCGAACTTAGCAAGCAAGCATGCAGTGATCTTTGATCAAGTCAAAATGATAGCTTCGCCAGGAAGTTGGGAAACAGGGATGAAGCCCTTCTCTGCAGATCAGTCAGACACAAAATGAAGAATAAGGGAAATCAATCCCTGAGGTAGCTGATAAAGCTAAGTTAAGGGAGATAAACTCCCTAAAGTCATTAGTTCATTGGTAAAGTCTCTGGATGACCGAGACTCACCAGTTCTTGGCCGGTTAATGACCAGAGTGGCGCCCCCACCAGTTCAGAGATCTGAGTATCTTTCTTTAAACAACCAAGAAAAGTCATGAATAGACCACTTCTCTGCAGAGGACCTCAAGTGTCCTATTTATAGGCCTCATGGCCTGAGCGCACCGCTGCTGCTTCAAGCATAGAAGCGCAAGCGAATTTAAGGCATTTACTGAGCCTTGAGAAAGGGAATAGTCTCCCTCAGAAATGTGCAAGGAAGGAATGATCTCCCTCGTTAATGCAAGAGAAGTTATTTCAACTTCGGGAAAGGAATAATCCTTCTCGTAATTAGCCAAAAGGTGTTGGCCTTGGGAAAGAACGGCATTCTAAGACCAATTTGAAGCGAATCTACTCTGGGAGGCTCGGATGCGAAGCTACCCGACGCGGAGCTACTCGGACGCGGAGCTACCCAGAATCGCGTATCTACATGATTCTTCGGCGAATTTATCCCAAAGCAGGATCGAAAGCAAAGCTGAACTCAACCACCATGGTGACGTTCGTACTTCACATACCATCAATCAAAGCAATTCAAAGTATTTCGAAGCCTGAACAATTCCATTGCAAACTTTCAAAAACTTTGAAAGGGGTCTTATTGACACTTTAAAAAAGACAAGATTCTTGACTGGCCTAAACAATGTCTAAACTTATTGACATTTACAAAAGATGAGTGACAGACAAGCTGACGACCAGTCCTAAACCCATCTCCGAGGGGCAAATCAACAACTTGGACTCTACTGATCTAGTGAAGCGACAGGGAGCCCAGATTGTCTTTGAACAGACCTCAGCAGGTCTAAGATGCTAGGTTAGCTCAACACTTAGCATCACATGAGCCCAAAGGGATAGCCTCGCCTGAGAGGCTAAGATCGCCCAACTTCGCCTTGGAGCCGTTCAAAGCTCCATTAGGAAGCTAACTTACAGCTTCGCCTGAAGTGCTCAAGTTAACTCCGCAGAGAGTTAGCTTCCCTCGAAGCCACACGCAACCGCACAGCTTCGCCACAGATGATTATCTAGCTCCGCTGAAGAGCTTTCTTCTAACTTCGCCAGATAATCTTTCCAGCTCCGCTGTTAGCTCAACGCGGCAGCTCCGTTGCGGGTCTGTTATGGTCAACCTTTGACCAATTAAATCTCCAGATAAGATCAAATCAATTCAAGATCAAGATCAAATCTGAGATCAAATTTGGGTGTTGTTTGCCATAATCTCTTGACTCTTTTAAAATGAGTAAGAGGATCAAGGAAAATCTTTCAATTATATGGAAAGAATCAAAACAGATCAGGAGACCGACCTACCTGCTACTTCTAACTTCGCAGAAGCTGATTCTAGCCTCGCAGTAAGGCTACTTTCCAGATTTAAACAGATTTGATTCAATCTATTTCCAGATTTTTAAGGGACAGTTATACCCTTACTCTCCCTATAAATAGCACACCAGAGGCACAGGAAGAGGAATCTCCAGAAGAAGAGATGCACACATAAGGACGTACAGACGACCGTGCGCACAGAGAGAGAGAGAGGCTAAACAGAGATCTATTCTCTTGCTTCCAATAATTTAGAGACTTTAGAGACTGCTTCTCTAATCATGGTACTGATACCCTAATACCTTCCTTCCTCCCAAGGAATCTTCGGAACCAGGCGAGAAGGAATTCCTAAGTGAAAGCGGTTTTGAGAAGAAACAAGAGGGTTCTACCAATCTTCTGTTCTCCGATTCCCCGAACCAGGCGGGAAGGGAATCTCATCGCTCGCATCGTCAAAGGTATAAAGTGGTCGCGCGCTGACCAGACTCCTATCGGCATACTTCTCCAGAATCTCAGAGGAGATTACTTGTAATCATTTGTGTTACTTGTAATTTAGCCCCTCCACCCTTTCTTTTTTATAAGTTTTTCCCTTTGCAAAATCAATAGAAAACAAATAGGTGTAAGGCTAATATATGACAAATAATGCGAAATTTAAAAACTAATTGCAACACACTTAGTGTAACCAAAGAGTGTAGTCAAATTCTCGGTAAAGGGCTCTGAACTAACTCCTCTTGACTCTTCTGAATAAGAGTTGAGGTGCTATATGAAGATCTCTTGGTTTAACACAAGTATGGCACACAAACAAGTCCAAGCATATATATATATATGATATGACAATAAGATGCAATTCACAATGTAAGAGAGAGAGTTAGAGAAAATGGATCAAATGCAAACACCGAGATATGTTTCGAGGTTCGAGCACATAATTCTACGTCCCCGCCTTCACACAGAAGAATTTCCACTAACTCGTCCACCCACAGGGAACCTCCATTGAGGATTTGGGCAAATACAACTTGGGAGTACACAACTCCTCTCTCAATCAATACAACCTCTCACTAGCAGCAAGACACAAACCAACACAATATCAACCTCACAAATGAGGGATAGGCACAAAGCCAACAAAACCACAATCACCTCACACTTGAGAGATTCCAACTCAATCTCCACCTCTTACTAGAGGGATATAAACACCACTTTCACATTCACCTCTCACTAGAGGGATATCATAATGAATGGAAGGTTTACAATGTGGTGGTCTCTCTCAACCACAAACCACTTCTTTCTCACAAAAACAATAATCCTAATAGATAGGATAGATAGATAAGCTCAAGTGTGAGAAATCAAGGTATTTGAAAATCAAATAACAAAGAAAAATACTTGAGAAAATGACTAGAATTTGATAGAAATGAAGAACAAAATAAATATCCTAAATACTCTATTTTTCTTTGATTTTTCCAACCCTTGAAAACAAATAAAGAATGATTTTTAAACCCAAAAACTCTTTTAAAAACTTGTTGTTAAACACTTGTAAAGGTGGAAAAAATTGCTCTCTAAAAACATGTTAAAAACCAACTCAAATATGGGGTATATATAGCCCCAAAACAAATCTACCCGTTGGCAGCTGGAAAGGGCAGAATTGCCCTTCCGGTCGACTGGGCGGTCGACCGGCCAACGGTCAAATTTATGACCGTTGAGCCCACCGGTTGACCGCCCAGTCGACCGGGACTGGGTCCAGAAAGCAACAGCTCTCTGGCAGGTCGACCGCTCGGTCGACCGGAGCTGGATACAGAGAGCAGAGCTCTCTGCCGGTCGACCGGTCGGTCGACCGGGGCCTTTTTCAGAGAGCAGAGCTCTCTGGCGGTCGACCGGCCTCTCCAACCTGGCTGCGTGCACGTCCTGTGCACGTCGGTCGACCGGACTGATCGACCGACCTCTGCTCGGTCGACCGGACCGGTCGACCGACAGACAGCCAGTCCAGCCTAATATAGAATTTAAAAACTCGACTTTTTAACTTCAAATAAATCCTATAAAATTAGATAAATTTCACAAAAATCAGTTCTTATTATATCTTTGAAATACAAATATGTGTGACAAAAATTTAACACATATTTTAAATAATTTGAACCATTTTTGTGAGATTAAACTTTTGCCTTAAAGCAAAATCCGTATTTTCTAAAACTTGAATTTTTGAAATGAAAATCTATTGACTGCACCTCTTCTTCTATGATTGAAAATGATTTAAATACTTTAAAGATGAGTGTTGATTGTTTAGGCTCCACTTTGAGCCAATGTGCTTTGAACCACACACGTTTGGAATCTATGTTTCGCAAGAAACAAGTTCCTCCTATGCATGCACACAAATCACGGCTTACACATGCTCCTCACGTTTATACACAAGAAATTTCGAGTTTTTATATGCATGATTGTTTTATTTGTTACCTTTTACCATTGGTATCAAAGCATACATATGCCTTGAAGTTGTATTATTGAAAATTAAATTTTAATGATTTTCGTGTTTTCGTTTATAAAGGAATTTCACATTGAGCTTATTGCCTATTTTCATGACTTTATCTTTCACATTATATTTGTACACTCACATCATTCTTTTTTACTCATGATTTATTTTCATGACACTATATGTGCTTATAGATCTTTGAGTGTTTGATGATCATGTGATTTTCATATTTCATGGATATTCTCTTGTTTTAATTCCTTACTTGAATGATTTCGTACTAGTTTACAATTTTATCATATAACTAGTTGTGTATTCTTCATATGGTAGAGTTTTCAAACGTGTTATAATTATTTTCAAACTTATTTTTGAACACCCCTACCCATTCCAAGGGCGGTTGGTTGGACGACCATGCCTTGTATGCTCTTTATTGAAAATCTATTTTAACATGTGCATGAATGAGTGGTAGGTATGAGTTATACACTTGATTTTCATTATATTTTTCAATTGATATCCCATTTAATATTTTCATCTTTATATACTCATATTTGTTTTTCAATATATGTATGCTTCAAAAACTTCAAAAAGTATCAAGTTCTATTAGTATTTAATTTTTCATACATATATACATGATTTGATTGTGCTTACTATATCTTCATATCTTATAGCACAAATTATATTTATGCTAAGCTTGATTTAGTTCTTAATGACCATTAGTTTTCAAATTGGTATTTTACACAAGCTTATGCATCATTTTCATTGGTATTTCATAAAGGGGGAGAAAACTTCATGTTTTAGTTTTCAATCCATTGTATTTTCTATTGGTATCCTACTCACACACTATATGACATAAAATTAGAATAAAAATATTTTAATCTGGATATGCCAACATTTTCAATATTGGTATAAAAAATTTTAAATTGATTTTATTCTAAAATTTGATATCTTTATTGCAAAATAAATTGTTTAACCAAATAGTTAGTTTGTTTTTCAATTGGTATCATATTTCATTTTTAAATTGGTATCCATATTGAAATAAGTTGTGTTTAAATAAAATGTTTTGTTTATTTTCAATTGATATCATAATTTGGTATCAAATGTTTTTGATATGTATTGCTTATATGCAAGGGGAGCTTAACATCTTCTCTATGTATAAATTCATGTTGAGTGTATCTCATATTGAGGAGCTTGACCGCTCTTATTTATGTCTTACACGTGTGTAAGAGGAGCTTCACATCTCCTTTTATACATTGTATATTATACTTTATGTGGTTAGGGTTTAGTCATCTCTTTTCATATAAATGCATGTATGCAGGGGGGAGTTAACTTCACATCTCTCCTCTTTATGAATGTATATAGCATATACACATTTGCTGTTTTGATTTATGCAAAAAGAAGGAAAATATTGTTTTATGTTTTTAGTGTTTGTACCTCTTTGTTGATGAATTGACAAAAAGGAGGAGAGAAATTTGGAGTTTTTATATGCATGATTGTTTTATTTGTTACTTTTTACCATTGGTATCAAAAGCATCTTTCATTGGTAACTTTTGTTGGTATCAAGAGCATCTTTTATTTGTTGGTATCAAGAGCATCTTTTATTGTATCTTTTGATTGGTGTCAAGAGCATGTTTACTTCATTGGTATCAAATAGCATGTTTATGCATATTTATGTTTGAGTATTCATTGCATATCTTTATGTTTATTGCTATGCATGAGTTAAGGGGGAGCTTCTATGAAGCTTAACTTTAATCATGCATATATAACTCCATGAGTTTTGTCATCATCAAAAGGGGGAGATTGTTGGCCAGAGGCCCTTCACTCTAGTTTTAATGATGATTAACTCATGTAGCTATAGTTTACTAATAATTTTGTGATATTTAGTTTCAGATATTTGGTCAAGATATTAGTAGGTGATTAGTTTCAACAAAGAAGTTTTGGAGCTTTCACATGGTGATTCAAGAGCTCGAGCGTCAATTTCACATCTAGCACTCGATTGGAGTCAAGCTCGGTGGATCACGTTTGGATCGAGTCGACTTGGAGACGGAGTTCTATAAGAAGACCTCAGTTTGTTTAGTTTAAGATTGTTTAGATCTTGTGTTAAAGATTAGATAATATTGATATGCTCAAGTTCACAATACACACACAAGTTTCATGTTTTAAGTTTATTAGTTTTTAGTTTTCGGTTTAACCGATCTTAGTTTTCATGAATAGATAGAATCAACACAAGTTTACATGGTTTAATGTATATTAGATTTGATCTATATACATTTATGCTTCATATACTTATAAAAACTTATTTTGATAAGCCTATTCATGTGTTTGGAGTTTTGTATTTAAACAAAACTTATTTTTAGATTTAATATCAAAAACATAGATATAAATCTTTATAGGTATATTAGAGTCTATCCATATACAACATGCTTAAAAGTTGTTTAAATATCATGTTTTTGTATTTACATATGTTTTGAAAAAAAATCGGATTTTCATTATGCTTGATCCCACCGGATCGTCAATACAAGTTCTCACTAGAACTCTTCGGACACACTTATCCTCTCTGACGGTGCCGCAACACCAACTTAGAACTCACTAGCTCGTTTGAGGCCGCAACCTCTACAACTTCTCAATTTGAGGAAATGGTGATCAAAAGATGCACTTAATACCAACAAACAAAAGATACTCTTGATACCAAACAAAGTTACCAATGAAAGATGCTTTTGATATCAATGGTGAAAGGTAACAAATAAAACAATCATGCATATAAAAACTCATGTGTTATTAACAATCATGCATATTAAAACTAGAGTGAAGGGCCTCTGGGCCAACAGTATTTTTTTTTTTTTTTTTTTGTGAAATATAGGCCGTAGCCTGGTGCAAGCGGGATTTTAACTATAGATCTCTTGTCACTGCAAAGAGATTTTACTATTATACTACAATGACACTTGCTCAGAGGGTGTTCTTACTAATAACATAGTTTAGGGAATATTAATGCTACTGGTTAATAACACATGAGGTCTTTCTTCAATTTACCCTAGTAACGTAATCTAACGAGGGGTTTGGAGTTTGATGTCCTTTCTCATGAAAGTTCTTGATACTTTTTAATTTAAGATCAATCCAACTTTTGATACACGTGCTATGCACGGGCTGGAGATCTAAGTATCCCAACATCGTTGTTTCCTTTGATGATTGAATCTTCATGGATGCGTATTCCCTGCAGGTTTTCTCTGACATTAGGAAATCCTTCTGCATGTATGCATAGTGGTAGCCATTGGAGGATGGGCTCTCAACAAAGCAATTGATCATGGCTTCATTATTGGTAACACAAATCAATACTGGCATACTGAACTCATCGTATGGGCATAATGTGTAGCAACATAGCCTAAGTATGAACAAATATGCACACATTGCGGTATGTTTGCAGGTCCAAAGCTTGAGCTTCCGGCACACTCCCCACCGATATTTTTTCCTATCGGAAAATGGGCAACGGGATTCTTTATGGTGTTTGCATTGATAGCTGGGGGTCAACCACCTTCGGTTGTGGAATTATGACAGCATGCACCCTGCTGGCCTGCGGCATCCTCTGCTATTATGGCAGGGGCTCTCACTCTTCTCGCAATGGGGTGAGCAGAAAAATTCACTGTACGATTTTTTTTTAATTATATTTTTAGTATAATTAGAACTGAGATCATGATGGTAGTTCTCAGAAAAAGAACGCATGGTCGCAGTCCTCAGAAAATACTGCTCTCATGGTAACAGTTCTCAGAAAATACTGCAACTTGATCACAGTCCTCACAAAAAACTGCAATCATTGTAGCAGCATTCAAAATTATGGCTGAAATTCAGTCACGTCGCGCTACCTGAGAGAGTCTCTCTCAGTTGGTGGCTGAGGTATAAATCCCTCACACACACAGAGAGACTTGTGTCCTTTCAAAAGGATTTGAGGTTGAATTTCTTCCACTCAAATTCAACTCTCAGATATTCGAATACAAGATCCACTCCGTTGAAGTTGATCTATATTATTTCAAGTATCTATAAACCAAAAATCAAGTGTATTAGATACTTTTTACCCATCCATCAAGCGGTACAAAATGGACGGACGAAAATAATGGGTTGGTTAGATCTATGTCTTTAGACATACAAATTCTCGATTCGACTATTTTATTATGATCTAAATATTTAAATACCCCTACAAACTAATTTTGTTAGGTTTCACACCGTTAAACTAACCAACTCACTATTTAGACTGTCCATTTTTTTCTTACTTAATGGATGAGTAAAAAGTATTCAAAACACTTGATTTTTGGTTTATAAAAACTTCAAATAATATAGATCAAGTTCAACGGAGTGGATCTTGTATTCGAATGCCGGAGAATCTAATTTGAGTGGGAAGAATTCGGCCTCAAATCCTTTTGGAAGGACACAAGTCTCTCTCTATGTATATATATGTATGTGTGTGTGTGCATGTGTGCGTATTTATATATATATATATAATATATATATATATATATATATATATATATATATATATATATATATATATATTTGATGTAACCCTTTATGAATAATATATATAAATTTCTCCTTCAACAAATTATCGTGATATCAGAACCTTTCAAATTCTTTATCGATCGAAATTCTCTAAGTGTTCTCGAGCTTGTACTGGGCTACGCTCGCGGAGCGCGTGCCTAAAGTCGGACCATCTCTTCATTTTACGCTATTGTCGATCTTGACGGCATCTTACCTCAGTGCCGCCGTTGGCCCTTACCTCCATGGCCGCCCTCGGCCCTCACCCTCCAGCACAGAGGCTTCCCTCTGCGAAATCTCTTCTGCGCGAGATTTGCCATCGAGATCTCTTTTGCCTCCACCACCGCGAGTTCTTGTAAACCCTTTACCATATCATCGTTCATTTTGCAGCACAATTCTCATATTCAAGTTCCCGTGAGCCATTCTACTTCTGTCCTCGTTCACTATGTAAGTGTCATCAGTGACCGCCTCTATCCTACGTGGTCGATTTTGCCCGCATCTCGTCTCGTTCATCGACATCCAGTTCTCGTTCGTCTACTCCTCGTCCTATATGCACGCATAACCCGTCGTCGTCTCTGTCATGTGCAGCCGCTACACCATCGCATTCCGATCTCGATCACCAAGGCGCAGACCTCTCATCAGTTTCATTCGGTCTTGTCTAAACTCTCGGTGTGTGACCCATCATGAGTTTGAGGGGAGTGTTAATAGACATGTGGTTCATTGTATCTGGACATCCTGTGAGGTATGTGGTTCATTGTATCTAACTTTGTGTGAGTCATGTAGTTTATTATATCTGAACGTCCATAGTTTTCTTATTCTTCTCTTCACATGTTTATATATATTGATGTAATATTTTATGATTACATTGAAATTTTCTCTTCTTCAAATTATCAGACACAATTTTGAACCTAAAATTCTTTAATTTGTTGAATTGTGTGTTGATTTGATAAACTTTTTTTTTCCTGTCAAAATTTTTTGCAGAGAACTATGATCATTCTTTCGGCTACTCAGTTCTTGTACATACTTGCCATACATGGGGCATCATCCACAACTAGACAGATGACCTGAAAACATTGGGTTGTTCATTTGATTTCTTCTCTCCCCCCGACTTGAACTAATTCTTGGGGTTTAGGGGAGAACGAACATAGTGGGGTTTGTGTGATTGAGAGGATTTGATGATGTGTGTGGATGTCTGATGAGGTGATTTGATTTTATTCATTGGTGATTGATTCATAAAGGAGTTTATTATGGAAATTTCTCTCACAAATTCTTAAAATTTCATAAAATTTTAAAATTTCATAAAATTTTGAGAGTGAGAGAGAGAGAGAGAGAGAGAGAGAGTGAGTGAGTGCATGGAAGATTCTAAAAGGATTGGGTGCTTGCATAAAATTTCTGATGATAATGTTGATTCACTGTAAGAGAATGTTAATCATAGTATGAACAAAACCCACAATAAAGTTTGGGACTTCCAAATTAGCACTTCGAAAGAGCTAATTCACTTTTCTGCGCATTGCCGACATAAGAGAAAGTAAACCAAGGCTGAAACTTTTCTTGAAACATTAATATAAGAGCAAAGTTTGTGACCTCCGGACAAGAATTTTTCAAGGGCTAATCCCCAAGAAATTTGCAAATTTTTATTGCTTAAGACCATCAAACAAAGAGTTTTTTTTTTTTTTTTTTTTTTTGATAATCGATTGAGATGTCAAAGAAGAGAACAGAGACATGTGTCCTTGAATTTGTGATCTTATCATACATCACATGTCTTATTAACTCTTCAAGTTTCTCTCAATCTTGCTATTCTTATTAAACATAAAACAGAAAAAAATATATAAAAAAGCAAAATTCATTTTCTGTATTTTTAGATACAGATGATATTTTTATCATTATAAAAAGTAAATAGTTTATGATATGACAAGCTTATACAAAGTTTATGATCACTGAAAAAAGCATTTTTCAGAGCTAATTTTTAAGAAATTTATTATCAATAAACATAAATCATGAATTATTTTCTTACCATTTGATCAGACAAAGATTAAAAAATTCAACTTATAATATTAAAGACATGTTTTGAACTTATGATTTTCATATTATAAGTAGCATGGCTTATTCTTTATTCTCAATTTTTTTTCTCGAAATCAGTGTTTAAGCAAAAGCGGAATAAAAAGAAAAAATAATATTAGGGGAAAAAACTCAAGCTCTCCATCCAGAACCCACTCAGTCCCAAACACATATACAATACGAGGATCAATTCGGTGTTGACACATACATTGAAACTCTTATAATCTCTTATAATATGTGTGTGATACACACACATAACATATTATTAAAAGATCAGTATACATATCAATGTTAAATTAGTCTTCTTATTGTATGTGTGTGAGCCGCACACGTGAATCACCGCACCCCCCCCCCCCCCCACCCCCCCCCCCCCCCGATTCAGCTTCTGATTGGCCTCTGGAACCTCAAGAGGACCCGACAACTTAAATAGAAAGCAAACCCAAAAACCCCAACAACAACAATTACAACACCACCACCGCTTTACCAATCAGTCAAAGCCACCATGCCCTCAGGCCCCAAGAGGAGGAAAAAGGCTGCTGCTGCTGCAGCAGCTGCTGCCAAGAAAAAGGAAGAAGATGAGGTGGGCATCTCCACAGCTACCCCTCAACAAGGTATTCCCTCTATTAAAGCCCCTTTTGCACTTTCCCTTTATTCTTTCATTCATTTGTTTACTTGTTTGTTTGCTTTGCTTGCCTTGTTAAAATTCTTATGACCCATTAATTTACACAAAGAAATGGAAGAGAAGGGGGAGATGGAGAGCTCAGACAATGCCAAGGATGTGAGCATTGAGGTTGTCAAGCCCAAGGAGGAGGACCCTTGTGTTTCTGAGAGATCGCATGAGGTTTTATTGGATAAAGTGGAAGCTAGTGAAGGTGCAGAGGCTAAAGAGGAGGTGGGTTTTGTTTCTGAGAGATCCCATGAGATTTTATTGGAGAAAGTGGAAGCTAGTGAAGGTGCAGAGGCTAAAGAGAAAGTGGCTTCTGTTCCTGACAGACCCACTGAGATTTTATTGGAGAGAGTGAGTGAAGAGAGAGTGGAAGAAGCTAAAGAGGAAGTGGGTGGTGAGAGTTTGGGGGGAGGGAATTTTGTTGTTGAGAGATCAACTGAGATTGTACTGCAAGAAGTTCAGAGTGGAGAGGAATCAGTTGCTCATGTGACTGAAGAGGAGGGGGTGGAAGCTAGCGAAGTTCCGGTCTCGGTTCCAGCTGATTCTGCTCTGAGCGAAGGCGAAGGCGAAGAAAGCAGAGAAATGCCTCATATGGGTACAGTCATCATGAGTTCGGTAATTAGATTGATTCTCAGCTTGAATTTTTAATCAATTGTGTCTCATAAAAATACGTTTCTAATGAATTCGACATTGGTGGTGTTTTGAAAACAGGCAAATGCTGTTCCAGTCCCTGCTGCTCTATCGGAGCAACGAGCATCTGTGTGGAATTGTTGTGGATTGCTTGATGTGTTTAAGGGCTCTCAAAGATGATGTAAGGTGAAAATCTTCCTAATCTTGTCTGCCTTTATTTTTCCCCCCAAAAGAAATAAGTATGCAGAGATTAAATGAATTCCTATTTAGGAAGCATTCGCTAATTTGTGCCGGGGTAAATGCGTTGCTGTCTCTATGTAAATTTTGGTCACCAGTCGCCAACTATTTAATTGAAATTTTCAAAGCAATTTATTTTCAGTTTGTATCGTAGATAAGAAGTGTTACAAAGAGTGTGACTGCAGAATGAGCATATATGGATTTTGTTCAGCATTCCATATTGTTAAGTTTTGAGAGAATAGACAGCTTGACGGCTTACCCTAGCTGGGGATAGCCTCTCCTTTGTATAGATGATAATAAATAGAGAATTACAATTCTACCCTTACTTGTGCTACACGCATATTACTTTAACATTCTCTCTCAAGCTCACAGTGGTATAAATTGAGAGTTTGTTCAAGTAAGATAAAAATATACAAATATTGCTAAAGTACTAAAAATAAATTCTAGAACCATCAAGATGTTGGACGAATACGATATTGAGGAAGAGAGATCAAACGGGGAGAAGAGAAATTTGATAGTTGTAGAACTAAGGATGAAGCATCTACTGGAGAGATGGATTTCGATCGAGCGGAGCACTTGCAGTTTACCGAGGTCTCTTTTACGTGTAGCAAGGCAGACTTTGAGCATGTAAGTCTCTTTAGAATACACAGGGCGGACTCCAAAACCATGGTGTCTTTCTCACTTGAAGCAATGTGGATATTGGATAAGTGCGAATTCCATCGATGGAGAAGGACATCATGATATTCATCATAAGAGTAGTGTCGGAGAAGGAATGTCCAAGGAAAAGAAAAAGAATCTATAACCAAGAGAACCACTTTCAATGTCGAGGAGGAAAGACTGACATGACCGGAAGTGGATGGGATGATATAGGAGCCCAAAAGAGGAGAAAACACAAGTCGGAAGAGAAGAGATAATCGTCGTTGATAGAAGAGATTCGATCGGAGATGACGTGGTGGCCTGTGAGCTCTACAAGAATAGAAGGTCTTGCTGGCAACATCAAAAGAGAAGAGAAGAAGAGCTCACCATGTTTGGAGTCGGGATCAGATCGAGGAGAGGAGAGGTGCGAGTTGCAGACTGTCTTTGATACCTCGAAGATTCATTTTAGAGAGGAAAGCACATCAAGATGTTTGCAATCTTGGTGCAGCAGTACCCCAATCTAGACTAGAACCGGGAACCTCCTGTACCATCTCAAAGGGGTCTTCTACCAACTATCCTCGTGCCCGACACCATGTTTAGCTGTGATCACCTGACCCTGGAGATATGTAGACACTAGACACACATTCAATATTGAGATGGATCAGAGTCAGTCCATCATAGTTGGTGATATCAGGTGTCTGCTGTATGTCATGATCCGGTGAAACATTCTGAGAGAACTTGTTCTCCCTATTATGTTTGAGCTCTATACTTTGTTATTGAGTTAACGAGATCTCTTGACATACAAATCACTAATTTTCATATCATAACCTTCAGGTCATAAATAGAGGTTATGGCTCGTTATTTCAGAATGATATACAAATTATGGCAACTTTCAGTTCTTTCTGACAGAGAGAGGGAGAGAGATTTCTATTGGAGAAATAAAGTTTTTCTCTTGACTTGGTTGATCCTGAGAAATCCTCCACTTCCATTAAGTCAGAAGAACCAGAACCCCTGTTCGTGAAAGTTTTAACTCCTTTGCATCCAGGAAATAATGGATGATTTCTCTTCCTTGCATTTCCTGGTTCAATATAAAGTTAATTGGAATTACATCCTTAAACCCTTTGGATCAGTAGAGTTATGATGGTTTCGACTGGTAAATATTAATCATACAAATGATAGCCACACATTAGTGAACTTGAAGCCACATAATCTCCAAAGAAGGGTCAGCTATGGGAAATATTTTTCTTTCCACCATTTTAGGTTGCTTTCTTAGATGTCGAAGAGATAGGGACTGAAGGCTTGTCGGTGGGAACAGTAACTGACAAGAAATATAATTGCCAACATCATGCTTGAAACTGGAGAGTAAAGAGAGGTAAAAACATGAGGTATATACTTGTATGATTACAAAGAAGTAGACTCTCAAACTACAAGAACTGTACAACAAACGCAAGAAAAAATTCTTAATAAAGTTAAAATGACGAATAAGCTTAGGATGTTCTTATTGCATGTGATGCCACGTTTATACTTGATTGTTCTTTTAAAGTTTCTTGATTTAATCATATGTAGTTCATGTTGACAGCTTTGCCTGCAAGGAGGTCGATGTGGTGACGAAATTCATGCCTGGTAAACAAAGTTAACTTTTAAATTCAACCTTCTAAATTTCTCTCTGTGAACTTCGGTTCTCCTGTCAGGATTCGTTCTCTGATTAATTCTCTTGAAATTTTGCAGCTGAGAAGCATATCTTTTGTTGGTTAGTCTTTCGGCTGCACAGTTTGTAAATTCTTGTCATCAAATAAACATCACTTACTACAAGGATCAGATCGAGGGGATGCTACATGGTGAATTTTACTTCCTGGCCATGAGGAAGGTTAGCTTGGAGGAAATAAACATTAATGTGGTCTGGTTTTTATTTTTTTCTCCTGAGTGGCAAATATTCTGGAACTTCAGAGTGGATTCTTTGCTGAAATGTTACCAATGTTTGATTTTGAAACCTCCTTTGATTCTTGTTGTTCAAGGTTAATTATCTGATAATGTGAGTGAATCAACATAAAATTGTGTTAGTGACAGAACTAAGAAAAATGCTCAGCTTTGTTGGTACTGAGATTACTTGTATCAGACTGAACATTATCAAGGACTGCATTCAACACATGCATTTTTTTTTTTTTTGCTAATTAACTAAACCGCCTATGGGATTCACCGGCAACCTCCGGGGAGCAAACCTGAGGCTGAGCCGGGGGGAGAATAAATGTTCGTATTGCGGGGTTCGAACGG
Organism: Agave tequilana; assembly: GCA_038442645.1. Lineage (NCBI taxonomy): Eukaryota > Viridiplantae > Streptophyta > Magnoliopsida > Asparagales > Asparagaceae > Agave > Agave tequilana. Next base: position 45,409 of record JAVJIF010013678.1, read on the forward strand.
ACTCGCGGAGAATTTGTGCTCTAATCAATCCAGGTCCACCAGTTGAACCAATGGCGGGGACATTCAACACGTACACTTGTAACTCTTTTTTCTCACCTGTGCCTTGGTCAGCATGCAAGCCCTTCAACCAACTTTGTACCAATTCATTGGTCACATTTATCTTTGATGTGATGCCCTCTCTTTCTTCTTGTGGGCTGAGCCATTGCACGGCGATCAGATTGTTTTAGGCCCAAATCGGATTTGTTCACTGATATTGATTGTTTTATAAGATTAATTTGATTAGAGGGAGAAACCACGAACGAAGTCTTTGGGCCAATCTTATCTAAAAAAATTTATCAAATTACCTCATAACTCGATGTGAAACCGAAGGCCCAATGAATCATGAGCGTTGATAATATCTCAATCATTCATTTAAATTTTATTAATTTAAAAAGTATTTACTGTGGAGCATGATATCTCACATCTAAAAAGCCACAATAATTCACAAACTATATCACTACAAATTTTATTTAAAATACAAAATTATAAAGATTTGATTTCTTAGACATGCAACCGAGCTTCGCATGTCTCCAAAAATCTTTAATATCCATAAAATACAGTAGCTGTACTGAAGCGGCCGAGCACGGCTGCAACCGCAAGAGCAAGAAGGCGAGCTCCCTTCCCTTATCCGCTCTCTAATTTGTTTTGGGTTTCTTTTAAGCTTTAAGCTAATGGGTCTTCTTCTTTCTCCTGCTCCTTTTCATTGGTTATTTGTGAAGTTCGTTGGTAAAGTGTCCAACCAAAAGCAAGCATGCCACCCGTTCGTAGAAATTCCCAAGCGAATTCCAAACCAAGCACATCACATGTTTGTAGAAATGCCCAGTTGACACAGCGAGTAAGCTCCCTCTTCATTCGTGGCATTTTATCATGCTGCCCGAAGAATTCTCGTCTGAAGACAGCTGGGTTTTGTTTGACAGCTGATGGATGAATGCATTGCTTCTCCAGCAGTTGAGGCGGCAGAAAACGATAGGCTTTTTGTGCTGCACTCGACGAGGTACTGGGAATTCGCATCCAAAAGAGAGTAGGAGAGAATGTTGGATCAGCAGCGGGGGGATTTTGAATTGGCGGATATCTTCGCAGTGCACAGCGAGGTATTTGCCTCCTGAACTCAGAAATAGCTTGCTTAGCGTTTTGTTTGCTTTTCTTATTTCATTTCCTGTTGCACTTGCTATCCACTTCCTTTGCTAAAGAATCAAACAATGTCCTGAAAAAATAGGAGGTTTTAATTACAGAGTATTCATTATAAACAAACAGTATAAGTTTCTGCACAATAACTCAGCTCAAGGCACCTGCTTCTTTAAGAAGAAGATAGTGAAATTGAGTACATCAACTCAGGTTCAAACCAATGGAAACAATCCAATAGTCCAAAATACATAAATCCTAAAGGCTGTTAGTTGTAAATTGGAAGCTAGTACAGAATATAGTGGGTTGAGCTCCCACAACATTGCCAAATGAAGGAAAGTGTTCCTTTGATCTGGCAAATCGTCCAATACATGAATGAGGTCCCTAGAATGTTTGAGTGCTGTCATCATCTGCGTTCCCATCACTATCATGAGTTGCCGAGTTGTCATCAGACCTCCGTCGTTTTGGACTGTCTGGGCACTAAATCAGTAAGGACAAACACGGCTGTGTCCTTATGTCTGGTACCCTTACACAGGTGAATAAGGCCGCTGATGAGAGAAGGCACTGCATGTGTGGGTTTTAAGTACATTGTTAAAGCAACTCTCATCTTGGTTTAGCCAAATAGAAAATAAAGTAGCTGCTACTGTGAGATCCCACAACCTTGATTCTTTCTTGAGTACATTGGTAGCTCTCCATTCCATCAGTTGATCCTCAATAAAGCATGGAGGGTACTGAATCCTGAAGGTCTGTAGGACAACCTTTTATTTGTGGCTATGTGATGGCACTCTAGGAACAGATTATTATTCGTCTTTATGCCCTGCTCCAATTGATCCCATAATTCTCATAAATAAGAAACGTTGGCTTGATTAGATTTTCCTTTTTGAGAATTGTATCATTCTGGAGTCATAAGAATGCTTCGATCTTTGTCGGAACCTTGGCCTTTTAGATGACGGCTTGGTACGACAGATTGATGCCCCGAAATCGAGCCAGCGATATAGCAATCTCATTGAGAACACCATGGTTTTGTGTTGTCTCCATTAGCGTGCATCAATAGTATTGATGGCTGTTGTTCACTCTGGCTTGGAATCTGAATTTCAGCTGGAGTTCGCAATATAGTAACTTTTTCAGAACTGGACATCATGACAAGTCCCCTAAGCTTTTCATAAATATTATTAGTCACCTTTCTTATCTTTGTTTCAAGTTCTTGGTATAAGGTTTGGTGCCACTGTTCTTACAATTCAGTAATACGAGATATTACAATTACATGTACATCCGAATGCCTCAAAAGTTCATCATCGTTTAAAATATACATAAACAGATCCATTGTCACACAAAAGTGGACTTAGATGTTGTGGGTTCATGTAGTGATGATAAAGTACAAATATAATCAAGGAGAGCAATAAACTTATCGTGAAACGGAAGCTTGGGATCTGGTGTTGAAGGAAGATGCTAATACTAAGATAAGGATGTGGCAATGAGATCACATGTCATGATGATCAGATTGAGTTGATGTTGAAGTGTGAAGTCAAGGAGATGACGGGGCTTGATGAAATTACCTGGGCTCTGGTTTGAAGAAGAAACAGAAGATAAAAATATTTGGTCATTTTTAAAGCAACGTCGGGTCAAAGCAAGTTGTTTTCTGAAATTCTTTTTGTGGTCACATATCAATGTACCAAATTTGGTCATTTTTAAATTCAAAGCCTCAAAGCAAGTTGTTTTCTGAAATTCTTTCTGTGGTTACATATCAATGTACTGCAGCAAGGTACTATAGTATGCCAATGTTGTGGGCGGGGTGCTGTAGCAATCATGTATATTGTAGCTGTGAGTGGATTCATCTAGTGTTGATATCACGCTGAAATCAATAAATCTTGAAACAAGTGTTTCAAATGTCAGCTAATTCCGATATATATCAGTAATAGCGTATCAGATTTTGAGGCACAGAGAGAGAGGATATGAACCCTATAATATTAGCTGAAATTGTCGATATTGACAGTCGAGATTGCTGATATTGACAATATTGATACTATAAAGCATTGGTCGATCTGAAAAATCAATACCGAGATTTTAAACCATACTTGAAACCTTTGACTGCAAGTGATATAAAATCAATAGGGAAGTGAAGAAGTTTTGTGCGTTGATGCTCAATCTCATCGATTGTGCATTCATATTGTTGAGTACTTGAGTTTCTCTTCAAGTCTATCCATCCTTGTGCTAGTTGACATTCGCATTTCTCTTGACAGCCTTCTATAACTGTTGATCTCTCTTGTTGTTAATTTCAAGTTTATTAAAATGTGAGAGAAAAGGACATCAATTTGATGAGAAGCGCAGACATGAAAGCTTGTTGAGATTAGCAACTCCATCAAGTTCTTGATCCAAGCTTGTTGAGATCCTGCTGGTTTTAACTTATACGAAGCTGGTCCGACCCAACCCGCTTCCTTATAAGTGGGTTAGGGCGAGCCTCTTGCATCCCTTATAGTGGAGAATGTGACAGTTGTATTAGCCCACAGACCAAAAACATTTATCTATGCTAGAAAATTTCATTCCTTGCATAGCTCTTTTACAATAAAATATGTTCAATATTTTTTCTATGAGAGAAATAAACTTTATTCTTGTGGTGGTCTATTCTCATAGAGTTGCTTAAAATTTGTATGCATCAGAAATTGTTGTATTAGGTGAATAAAAGAAAACAATAAATCCTATAATAACCTTTTAAGCTCACTTTTTAGCTTACGTAATGGAAAAATTGCAGTATCTGCGCAAACCCAAGTAAGCCTTGATGAATAATATTAGAAAGAGTGTTAATTCATGATTTCCCTTGAATCTTATTTTATAGTTGGTGTATCTCCATAGGTTGTTGATTAACTTATATAATTACATATAATTATAGTCTTAACACAATTCCATGCATGTTATAATTTGTTATTAGTCGGTTGGTAGAAGGCTTGCTTTTGAGGAGTCACATGTTCAAGGGGTTTCCAACATTTTTTTGATGAATTTCTTTCCCTATCAGCATGGATGGGAGTTATCCATCTTGTTGAGCAAACAATTAAATTGTCATTTGATATATTCGGGACTTGTGCCTTACCCACGCCTTTCATTACTACATTCGACTTCCTTTTCTTGAGATAGGTTGGTTACATCGGATTAGTTCATTGAAACTATGAAATATGTTTTTTTCTCACCCCTTCATTGAATTGAAATTTTGGAAATAAAAAAAGTTTAGCGAATAAGAAATATTGCTAGGAAGAGTTTTGTTTTACTCTGCTTTATAGGCAAATGATCGTAGTAAACAGAATATTCAAACGAGAGCATCTTAATTAAATTATAAAATCTATTTTGTTAGTTAAAACAGTGGGTCACCTCTTGTTACATTAAAAGGGTTTAATGAAACCAATGTTGTTTAGAGGGAGAGTGAGGCACGTGCCTGAGGCTTTAGGTGAAGCGAGGTGCATGCGTGCGCTCTACAACCCATGCGAGGAGCGCAACTAACACGAGGCACGTGCCTTGTTTGCGCCTCACGTGGAGTGCAAGGCGTGCCCGAAGCGCATTTGGGTGCGCACTCAATATGAACTAGGTTTCTTCTTCTTCTCTTCCCCGTCTTCTTCTTTCTCACGCTGTTACTGCTCCTCTTCCTCTTATTCTTGTTTTCTCTTGTGGTTGCTGCTGCTACTGCTACTCCTTCTCTGATGTTGTTGTTGCTCCTCTTTCTCTCTGTTTTATTGTTGTTGGTCCGACGACTGCTCCTTTTCTTCTTTATTTTCTCTTCTTATTCTTTTTCTTTAGCTGTTGTTGCTTCTACACTGTTTGTTGTTGCTGCTTCTATTGCTTTTTCTTTTTTCTCTCTCGTTGCTGATGTTGCTATTGCTACTGCTCCTTTAGTGTTGCTACTAATTGAACTGGTGCTACTTTTTCTCATATCTTGCTGTTACTCTTTTACTGTCTTTTACTGCTAGTCTTCTACTGCCTTTTGTTATTGTTACTTTTTTTTGTTGCTATGTATATTTTCTTATTTTTATTAATGCTTTTAATTGTTAACTTGTTATTTGTTGTGTAACTTGTGATTTTATTTTTGATTTTATAATCTTTTAAATTAACAAAAAATAAATAACACTTGCGCCTCGCTAAAGTGAGGCGCTACGCGTCGTTTGCGCCGTGCGCCTTGCGCCCATGCACCTCATAGTGCGCTTTGCGCCTAGACAACACTGAATGAAACAATCCATCAAAGACGAAAGTCAAATTACAATACATGTATACTAAAGGAAGACCAACACTTTCGGGACAAACAAAAGATAAAATCGCCCATTATGTCAAAACCAGTAAGTGCACAACACTTGCATATAAAAAGTGGGCTGAGACACTCTTGAGCTCAAGTAGCCAACTCATCATCATCAAAGTCCATCAGGTCATCTTCCAGATCATCCAAGGCGAAGTGTCTCCATCTGTCTTGGAGTAATGTGGCAGTCATCCAACATGAGCAAACAATTGACATGATCTCTGAAAGTGCTTGTAAAAGAAGAAGCCCACAGTCAGCGTAAAATGCAAAGTGTTACTAGAGACATAATTAAAGATTCTAGTATTCTGTTCACTCCAGGTCGATCAACACAATGCTGCAACTGCTATATCCTAAGCCAATTTATCCTATCTCTTTATATATCTAACTCTCCAGGGAACTACTAAAAGATTTGGGGGAACTAAAGCTGAAAATATTAGCTAAGTAACTCCCAGATTGGTTGGAGGTAAGGGCAGTATAAAACTAAGTGACCATTGACATCCTTCCTTAGATACAGAGGGTGCAAATATTCTACCCTTGTCATTTATGCCCGATAAGTTTATTCTAGGTGAGGATAGCAATACACTAGGCTAAGCAGAGGAAGGACCGAAATTTTAGTGGGAGTTTAATCCTACAAACAATCTTCGCAAAGGAACATACAACGCCACTATCGTTCAGCCAATGATAAGCGAATCTAACGAAGAAAGTCCCCCTTTATTGCACTTCCATATATTACTGTCATCCACTGAAGGGTCTGGGGCAGGGAAGTCCTTTAGGGAGAGGAACATTCTGAGTCATGATCTATGACCTAGATGGGGCCTTGCAAAGGGATCCGTTAACCCCTTCTACACCAATGAATAGACAAGGTTTCCTGGATCCTTGTCCCGCCGAAAGAGACTGGGGAAACTGGTTACGAGGAGGATCGGGACACGCCAAGAATCTTTCCAGAAGCGTATATGCTTGCCATTGCCCAAGTTAAAAGTGATACCTGCCATGAATTATTGCTGACAGTCATGATCATGGTTCAAAGTCTCGGTCGCGGCCGGCACCGAGACAGATCGGTCTCGGCGACTCAAATTGGACTCGGACGATACGCGCAAAATGCTACAGAGAACTCCAAAAAAATTATGAAAAAATCATGACAAATCGTAAAAATATAAACATCAAAATTCATATATCACATATTCAAAACATATCACCTAGCACTCAAAACATAACGTGAAAGCATAAATACAAGTGTCGTCGGTAGAAATATATCAAAATACATGCATAATATAGTAAATTGCATAAAATAATTCATAAGTACTTGCTAATATAGTCATTTCCATATTGAATTACGAGGAGACACAAAATCATCATTATCATCATTCCCGCGATAAGTATAAAAACTAGGTATATAGTTTCTATAAGGATAATAATATGTTTGTGGGTGAGATCCTGTAGGCTGAGATGATTGGCCAGAAGATCCACTATCAGAATAATATGACGGTAGGGGTTATGCAATATCAGCTCCATGGTGATAATACCCAAAACCTCGATATTCAGTGCTGCTAGTAGACTATTCACCAGTGCTAGAATAATCAGTGCTACAATATTGGCCAGATGTCAAACCCAACCCCTGTAAATGGCCTTCAAGACTATGATGACTATGTGAGTAGTTATCATATCCACTCGAATAATCATCGCTAGAGCTGAAATCGATCAACCGATTCAAACGTCTACGCTGTTGCGAAATTTTGGCCCAGACTCCATGATCTGTATCTTGTGTGGCATAATATTCTGAATCCCATATCATAGCACCACCTCGTTGGTTTTCACCAACACCTTGAGTCTCTTTTTCATTACCGCCATCACCTCGCCGTTATCATCATCACCACTATCACCGTTATCATCACCGCCGTTATCATCACCGCCATCACCATTGTCGCCATCACTGCCATCACCGCCACTTTCGTCACTGCGATTGATACCTTCATTCAACCAACCTAAGTCATCTGGTGGTAACATCGATTGTTCTCCTTCACGAATCTACTCATCTAAAGTATCATCATCATTGAAAATATTATTCAGATCAATTGGGTTGTAATAATCATTAGTGTCGCTTTTGTATGTCAAGTTTCTTATTTGCACCCGCATATTGTAATGCACAAATACTAGTTTATGTAACTTGTTCATTGCCAATCGGTTGCACAATTTTGTATGAATCAGCGACCACGTGCTCCAATTTCTTTCAAAACCCGATGAAGAACATATTTGGCTTAAAACTTTGATGTCAATTTTCTACAGATTAGGAGGTTCTTCGTCATAATTAATCCATCAATCAGCTGGAAGAGATTGTTGCACTGCTCTTCTAGTCAGTGAGCTTCCAAATTCTCCAACTCCATCCACAAATAATTTTATCTGTGAGAATATACATCATAAGTGTTAATATTTATATAACATTATAACGATGAAATAAATAAATTATTATTATCTCATTAATAGCTCTTGCTTGTTTATTCAAATCCGGCTCCAATCTTTTAATGACCTTCTTTAACTATTTCTCACTTCTGGATATGTAGAAAAGTGTTTTGAATATTTGAGTGCTGAATTTAAAAAATATGCTGCAATAATATAAACACATGATTGTTATGATATGACAATTTTAATTTTTAGTCAACAAATATGATTTTTAGGCAAATGAATTACCAGCAGCATGTAAGTGTCTATGCAATTGTCCTTTCCATCTTCTATTAATGATATCCCAATACTTCTAGTTCTTATTTGATATCTTTTTAGTCAATTTTGCTCTATTCATAGCTTCATATATAATAGATAATGTATGTTTCTTGTCCTGATCCATTATTTTTAAGACTCTAATAAGAGAATCCATAATGTTTTAGATCTCTCCTGCCTTCTTTCAAAACCGGTCAGTCAGAATGAGATTAGAAACCTTATTTCGCACTTCTACTTCTTTCCTTATTGAATTCACGCCATTCGGTAGTCGTATACATTCTTTTCAAATCTTACTCATAGCGAATAAGATTTCAATAGAAATAAACTCAGAGGCAAACTGTGTTATACCTGACCTCAATAAATCTTTATCTCTAGTAGTTTCATTAAATTCACTACTTTGAGGATATTATAAATGAATGATGTGATCATCTTAGCATCATCTAATGTCTCCTTAACTGATTTCATAGAGCCAATATCTTCAAGCATCAAATCAATGCAATGTGCTGCACAGGGAGGCCAAACCAAATATTTTCTCTTCTCTATCAACATGTGACCAGCTGATTTGAAACTTGCCTCATTATCTGTTACAACCTGCACGATATTTTCTTCACTAACTTCATCAATAACTTTATCTATTAGCGAGAATATATAATCAGCAGTCTTCGAGATATTAGTAGTATCAACAGAAGTATGGTAGATCATGCTTTATCACAATAAATCATGAAATTAACAATAGGCTTTCTATTCTGAGAACTTCAGCCATCATACATGATCGTACAACCATACTGCGGTCATTTTATTTTTATTGAAGCAATATATACTTCAATTTCTTTCATTTTCTTCTCTAGATATAGATTGCCAATCTGGTATCTTGTAGGGCCTTTTACACCTAGACCTGCTTTCACAATAGTATTAATCATAGATTGGTAGTAAGGACCACTATCAGCTGTATTGAATGGTATTGCATTATAGTGAAAGAATTTCGCCATGAATTTTCTAATCTTTTTAATATTCTCAGTTGAGAACATACTTTTGATTGATTTCTGTTTTGTTGGGAACATGTAAGGAGCAATACTACGAGTTTGAATTTCAGCTTCTCTCATAGTCATACTCCAACGCAATCCACGGTTAATCTCTGATCCTGAAGGCTGCAAACTACTGCCACCAATATCAACTCCTTCTGCCATCTCCAAGTCATTTCACGACTTTCTTTCATAACTTGTTTTAGTTATCTTCTTTCAACTGTTTCTAAACCATCAACTTCTTCAATTTCATTATCAGAATCTTCATCGGTCACATCATAAAAATCTTCTTCACTTAAAGATCTCATAAATTGCTCTTTCTTAGATTTATGACCGCTCTTTCTTTACTACCTTCAGAAAGATGTCTCATTATTTGAGATACCCCTTTTGATACTCGCAAGTATCTTTCCACCTGACCGGGTACATGTGTTATATGTTGTTTCAATTTACTGATACCATCATGGATTTGTTTCCCACAATAATTACACTTCACAAGTTTTCTACTTCCGCCAACAGGGGTACCATGTCCCATCCAATATCACATTGTTTTGGAGCCATACTGAAATTTAAAAAATTATCTGTTAATTAAAACTAAAATTAACTAAATTAACTAAATTAAAACAACATTAAATTAAACTCAATTAAATTAAACTAAACTAAATTAAATTAAACTAGTTTATACTAGATTAAGCTAAACTAACTTAATTATCTAACTTCAATAAAATTATTAAATTACCTAACTTAATTATAATTACAAAATTTTATTAAATTAAATTAACCTAAATTAAGTTTAACTAAACTAAACTAATTTAAATTGCATTAAACTCAAATAATTAAAACCAAAGAGGAACAAAAGGAGAGAAAGGGATTGAGGGATAGAGAGAGGAACAGAGGGGAGAGAAACAGAGGGAGAGAGAGCAAGTGAACAAAGCGAAAGACAGGGACTGATGGGAGAGAAAAACTGAGGGAGAGAGGAACAGAGAGGAGAGGAACAGAGGAGAGAGAGAGAAACAAAGAGAGAGAGGGAGACACAGAGACAGAGAGAGGGGACTGAGGGATAGAGAGAGGAATAGAGAGGAGAGAAATAGAAGGGAGAGAGGAACGAACAGAGAAAGGAGGGAGAGAGAGAGGGAGACAAAGAGGGGGAGATAGAGGAACAAATAAAGAGGAAAAGTTAGATAGAGATGGAGACAGAGGGAGAGAGAGGGAGACACAGAGGGAGAAAGAGGGACTGAGGGATAGAGATTAGAGAGAGGAGAGGAACAAAGGGGAGAGAGAGGAACAAAGAGAGAGGGGAAAGAGATCGACGGAGAGAGAAAGGTGGAGAGATCGACAGAGAGAAAGATGCAGAGGGAGAGAGGGACAGAGGTCGACAGAGAGAGAGGGAGAAAGAGAGGTACCTGCGAGGGGGAGAGATCGACGGCGACAGCGACGGTGTTTTTTTTTTTTCTCTTTCTGATCTAGAAACGCAGAGAGGGGAGAGAGATCGAGAAAGAGATAGATCTCTCTCTCCCTTTATGTTCGCGGGTTTACGGGTGTCGAGTCGACCCGGGTCGGATCCGACTCGGCGTCGACTCGGCACCCGCCCTTCGACTCGGGCGTCCAAGTCGTTTCGTTGGTCGCCGAGTTGGATACGACTCGGTCGAGTCATATCCGACTCGGCCGAGTCCTCGACCGCTGATCATGATACCCTTCCAAAAATGTGAAAAGCTGTAGTAATTTAATAAAGTATAAAATCTTTTGAATTTTAGTTTCTTGACTAAATCGCTACTTTTTTCCCGGCTTAAATGGTTTAGAAATGTTATCTTCTCAAAATATAAAAAAAGAAACAGAAAAAGGAAAATAAAGAATAAAAGTTCAGTTTAAAATATATAGGTAACTGATGCCAATTGCCAACTCTTGCATATTTTCTTTATTTGGTCCTGGCAGAGTAAAGAACATATCAAGCAAAAACCATTAAAAATGGGCGAAGAAAGCTGGAAGATAGACGGAGAAGAAAGGAAATCGAGCACAAACCATTGATAAAGGATGACAAAAGCTTGGAAATTGAAAAGGAAGGTGAAGTTACTTGTGATGGGAGAGGTCGGGGATTCCATCCCGGTGACATGTTTGGCGGAGATATGCACCTTACTAGTTCAAAATCTTGCAACCCTGACAAAACAAATTCAACACAACACCGACCTGTTTTCTTGCAGTTGTCTTTGTCGTCGTCAAAATATCTTTAAGAGGAAAAAGAAGAATATTAGTTATCCATAAAATGCTTGTTTGAATTACGGAAATGATGTGGGACGGAGGGAGGTTTAGGGTTTGTGGTGAGGATTTTGTGGAATTGGTGAAGGACATGAGAAGAAAAACAAGATATGATCACGGATTGTAATTCAGATCTTGGCTTTAACTCTTATGATTCAATTTATGAGATTAAAATCAATACCCAAAGCAAATAGCTTTATTTTTTTTATCAAAATCATTTCACATTTCAAAGATCACACATGGCTATGTATAGCTTACAATGTGCGTTATACGTGTAATTATTGATAACATTAAATCTCACTAAATCTAACCACATTTAACTTCAAATAACTCCTAAATCTCAATCAAATCTATCCAAATTTAATTTAAATAAAAATATCAAATTTGCTAAATCTAAACCGTTTGTTTCCCCTATAATTCTCCCCGGCTTAAAAACATTCATTGCCCGGCTTGAAAACATTCATTCCCGATGAATGTAGTGGTAGGTAGAAGTAAGCATAACCAGGCTGAATCATATCACGAATTCTTAATCAGACCAAGGTGGTGGTCAGAGAATCAGTATCGATGCGTCATGGCTGAACCAAGATAGTGAAGGTGAAACTGGTTTTCATGACCAACCAGCAGTGATCAACGATACCTCGAACAAGGCACATGCAGCATGCCGAGGTAAATCATTCCTGATGAAGACTAGATCAATTCCATAAGAAATCGGAACTCATGTGAACCTATCGTCTCTAGAAGGATCTGCAAGGTATCGTATACATCAGGCACTCAGGGATAAGGGAACCCTTACAGCTGGCGTAGATGACACTAACTCCATAGCAAACTCCGCTAGGAGGTCTGCTGAAATCTTTACAAGAGGCTCTTTTATCTCTAGCTCTGACTCGGACTTATCATAATTGTTGGCTCTGACTCTGGCTTAGCTGCTGATTCTGCCTCATCAACAACTGTTGTCTTTGTAATTTTTCTTAGATTAATACAGAAGGTATGGAGCATACAAAACAGAAAGAAGATATTTTAAAATAAACCAATATTGATATCGATATGACTGCCTTTCTTTCAACAATAAGCTTTTCCAACAAGCTTCATTTGGGCATAGCGACACTTATATTCAGATGTTAGAATAAAATAACTGAAGAAATCTTTCAAATTGCTTTCTCACTTCTCATACTCACACTGATCACAGAACCTTGAAAACATGAAAGAGCCGCATACATATCTCTTTCCACTTTCTTGTCATCAGCTTCAGTATTTATATATTTTTCACAAAAACTAAATTTCATGAATAAACTTTCAGAAGTTCAGAAATTACCCAAGAATCTCAACAGTTCGAACTGGACTCAAATCAGACTAGAAACGGGGTCTGAAACGCTGATTTTCTGTTGCGAGAATGGTATCGGCACTAAATAGGAGCTTGTAAAGGTCATATTTGATATCCAACTGCTGTGAAATCTTTCCCATAGCTTCGGGACTTAATTATGCATCCAACGCTTCAGATGGAACTTGAATCGGATTCTGAACGGGCCTGAAACGGACTCCAGACCGCGGTTGCGCTATGCAGTGAACAATAATCGTAAACAGTAAAGTTACTTTTCACGAAACAATAAATATACTGTTCACGGAACAACAATTTTTTTTGAAAGTGGATTTTGTGGAAGGGAGAAGCAAGAAATTCGGCTCTGATACCAAATTGATGTGGGACGGAAGGGGATTTAGGGTTTATGGTGGTGATTTTGTGGAATTGAGGAAGAACAAGAAAAGAAAAGAAAGATATTATCGCGGATCGCAACCCGGACTTGGCTTCACCGCTTATGATTCAATCCATGAGAGTAAAATCAATACTCAAAGTAAATAACTTCATTTTTTTTAATCAAAATCATTTCATAATTTTCAAAGATCGTTACATGGCTATATATAGCTTGCAACGTTCACTATACGTGCAATTATTGATAACATTAAATCTCACAAAATCTAACCACATTTAAATTCAAATAACTCCTAAATTTTAATCAAATCTATCCAAATCTAATTTAAATAAAAATCTCAAATCTACTAAATCTAAACCGTTTGTTTTTCCCATCAGGGAATCTTCTAAAATTTGGCATGTGTAATTACTTTTATAAACTCCCAACACTTTCTGCAATCTGTACATAATATATCTTGGATCAATCTCTTGTTCAAATCTGAATCTCAAGCCTGCATATGCTTGATGTCTTGTTATTTATGTTGTTCTGCTTAGTCCTTAAAAACAGTTAATGAAGTAGTTCACTGTCAAGACAAAACTTTGCCGAATCTCCATTTAGCAAAGAACAAAGATGAAGAATTTATACAGGCAATTCAATTTGGTAAGGCTTTGTTATTGCTGGTTCCTATTGTTAATTTTAAACATTAATAAGATTCTTGGTAATTGAGTAAAGAATATTTGTTTAAGTGGTTTAGGCAGTCCTTAATCGATCTTTCTCTCTCTTTGGCCTGCACGCACAGATCAATGAGAAGGGAATCTTTATTTGAGCTGGGGTTACTTAAATTATGAGGAGGAAACTTCATTTGAGCTAGGTCACTTAAATTATTTAATTATTCTGTAATTCTATTTTCCTTTTGTGTGGATGGAATATTTTTGATAAATTTCCTGACAACTAATGGAATAACTGCAACTGTATGAAATTGTTATTCTAAGTGTCAAAATGGAATAAGTGAAATAAATGGAACGGTTATTTTATCTTTTTCAGTGAAGTGGATTATGCGGACATCCTGTCGAAGATACCAAAGACATGGCGCATGTATCAACGAAGAAGAAAGCGCACATCTATTTGGTTCGAGTGAAGATTGTAACAAGAGATGCATTCTCTTTTCTTGTATTTTTAGTTATTTTAGATTTTTGATTTCATTTAGTTTTCTTTTATTTAGTACCACATTGGATATATTATGAGAATATAATTTTTTTATTGCATGTAAAAGAGGCCCCCGTGTATTTTTTAAAATTAATCTACTTATTGAAATTTTCTCAAATATATCTCTTAATCCAAACCGTTTAGGAGTATGAAACCCTAGAGTCTTAAGAGTGTGAAACCCTAGAGAACCTAATTAGGAGTGTGAAACCATAATTGTATTTATCTCACTCTATAAAAGGAAAAAAAATACAATCTCTCGTCTCTCTCAATCTCCCTCTCCTACTCCCTCTCGGATTCCACTCTCTCTCTTACCGATCGACAATAACATTCGACAGCCCTTGCCTCCTCACTCGCTCTCATCCGAAGCCCACCGACGACCATGCACGACTGTGCTACCAGCTGACCTTCCCACTCCCGCGCCGCCCTAGCGTTCGAGGCCTGTGCCTCTTCTTCTCCTTGCCTTCGTGCCCAGCCAGCCCGAGCATAGCCAACCTAAGCTCCAGCGCCCGAGCGCTAGCAGTCGAGTTTTCTCCCGACCTTGTGCACCCAGCCCAGTCCGAGAGCCAGTCTAGGCCGAGCGCCTCCATCCAACGCTCCTCTATCGAGCGTGCTCAGGACGTGCACCTTCTCTGCGTGATCTCGAGCCTGCTGATCCCTTGCGCGAGCACAGATTCTCGCCTGCATCTTGCGCCAGTCCAGTTGTGTCTGCAACTCCACTTGAGCAGCCTTGCGCGAGTCCTACATCTGCACTTTAGGTGCGTGAGTGTCAAAGTTCAGAACTAATCGAGCATCATCAAGTACCGTTTGTTGTGCAACCTGCAAGCACTGCATGTCCTCACACCTGCAGATCAAGAAAAGGACATTGAGGTCGAACAAGATCCTCAGGAGGGACAACCTAATCCAAATTTTTTTATTTACAAGTCCAATATTACATTATCTGTGAGATTACCAATAATTGATTGTTGTCCACCATTAATTACGAGTTGCGTGATTCTGCTGCTCTTATAATCCATTAGCTTCTTTATTGCTCGAAAATTTTTTACCTGCATAACATAAGTAACATTAATTAGTTATTCTTACTTTGCAATAGACCAGATTCATGCATGCTAATTGAAATCCATAGGTTAATATTGCTAGTTTTAAGATTTCTTGCCAACGATTGTTTGCTGTTGGTGAAGCATATTTAAATTATTTTATTATTGATTTCCGCACATGTTACACGTTTCACATCAGTGGATTAGCCTTGATCTTGAAGATAAAAGAACAATGGATTAAGTGAGTTTACCTGGAATAGTTACATTCATCCTCATTTTGGCCTGTTTGGAGGGAATAAAGTCATTTATGCCAGGTCCCACAATTGGGAAGAGAAGCAACCAGGCCGGCCAGGATCCAAGGACTGGCCTGCAATTCATTTCAAATCTGACCTGTCTCACTTCAAGGTTCAGTTTCTAGCCATCTTGTTACCTTTTCATCAGATACAGTGTTTCTTTTTTATGGTAATTTTTCTCACCTGTCAACTATATTAATGAATGCTTATTGGTTGAGCCAGTGAGATGCACCCACCCTTTTTGCGGAGCTGTGCAATAACTGTGGTCTTGCATTGTAGATGGTACAAGGACACAAGCATCCAAGGAAAGGGTAAAACAACACTCTTGCTTTTGTTTCATATCTTCATTCTCTTCAATAATTCTCTTCAAAAAAATTTATTACATATAAAACCTCAAAACCAATTATTTCCATATGCTCCTAGAAATCTTTTTCCCTCTTTTTTTTTTTTTGACTGCACATTTAAATCTTTCAAGTTCTTAAAAACAACTTTTTTTTTTATAATTTCTATTATGGATATATTATGTCAACTTATCAAAATTCATTATTTTTTTGTCTTTTCAATAACACATTTTATTATAACTGCTGTATTATGGGAATTCACTAAATTAATAGTTCACAGGGAACAAAGATAATTGACTTTAGGAAAGAATTTTTACAAACAAATTAAGTAGTTTATCTGTCCATTGTGGTGGTCTTGGTGTGGTAACTCAACTGACTACAATATTTTTACTTAACAGATGAAATAGATTAACTTTGAAATGCCTATCTGATTTTTTTCTGTGTTTGAGCTTTTTCTTAGTTGGGGGATGTGGGGTGCGTGAGTGTGTGTTCAGTTCCTGCAGAACAGAATTTTGAATATGAGTATGTCAATATAATAACCTTGAGGGTGCTATATGCAGAAAGTTGTTAATTCAATTATGAGAGGCGAGGAAAAGAGAGCATGTCTTTCTCTTTGCTTTTTCTTAGCTAGGCATGAGTAGAGTATGTGTGTGAGTCTCTCTCTCTCTCTCTCTCTCTCTCTCTCTCTCTCTCACACACACACACACACACACACACACAGAGAGAGAGAAAGGGACAAAAGAGTAGTGGGGGCAAGAGCCAAGCATTTAAGAGACACAGGTGCTATTTCTCATTACTATCCATTTTCTGACACATGAATGAACACAAAAGGTTGCTGGAGTTGGAAGAGAGGATCTTTTTTGCTTCTCTTCATCATATACTAGCAGTAGTAGCAACAACTTGATGATTTCTTCTGGGTTATCACCATCTTCTTCCTGTATTACCTGCAGCTATGCAGCTGGGATTGCTGGTACCTTTTCTTTTGTTTGTTTCTCTCTTTCCACATTTTGTGCATTGCCACGAGCTGAATTTTGCACAAAGTGATTATTACCAGCAACCTGTCATGATTTTCATCTGTATTGGGTTCTGTCATTTAAGGAGAATGTTGTATCTTTAGGTGTTTTGGATGGGTTATTGTGGATTTTCATCTGCATGGAAATCTTTACCCAAGAAAGCCATATCCCGTTGGCTGATATTGTTGAAAACTTGCAACTAAGAACTGATACGTTCTGACTAATGACAAGGCACTCTAATATATTGAGCAAAAGGATGGCTTTATAGCATCAAGCTCTGATTGGAATATTTTGTGAAGATGTTAAGGCAACTATTTATGCTGCTTTAGTATGGAGGTAATTGTAGTCTCCCCCTTCCCATCCTTGGGACTTAGAATTTTGGGGATTCAGTGCTACTGGTCTTTAACTAGATTTTAGGTTCATGGACTGTTTTATGTTGGTTGATGATGTTTCCTCACAAACATCTACTATAGAATTTCATTTGGGTCATATGCACTTATGTTAGAATCAACACATCAATGCAACAGTCCTCCCCTCAATGGGAGAGGAAATCCCTATCTATAATTTTGCTGTGTGCAGCAATCTATGATCACCCCGATTACAAGAAAGAGCTTTCATGATACTTCAATTGCCACTTGTACTTTAATGCAATCTTAACACCAAATAATGTATGTATGTTTGCTAGAGGATAAATAACCCCCCCTCAACAGGTTCAAATCCAGCCATGCATGAATTTTAGGTTGATTATTTGATAAGAAGATATTTTCGCTCAAGAACCAAGGCTTCAGCCCATAGAAAAGGGCCATCAACCCCCAGATAGTGTTAGAGGATAAATATAAACCTCTCAACCCTCACCACAACTTTAGAATTTTTCTCTAGTGGCAACGACTTTAAGAATGATCTTCGTGTTTGATCATCATCCTCTCTTGGGGGCAAAATTGACAAAAAGGAAATAGGGTACTCATGTTCTTCACTTTGTTGCAACATAATATAAATGATGTAAAATACCAAAATGATGTAAAACCACTTGGATCGCAATCACCTTCAAATCGTAACCAAAATTTAAATTGAGAAAAAGATAAAATTTGGGTTTCCACCCTTGCACGGGCTTCTCACCCTAAACTCGAGAGCAGCTGGACTCAAGAATTTAACAAAGTAATTTGAGGAAAAGTTTTAATCATTCATTAGTTTCAACAAGATAGTCTAGGGGCCTTATATAGGCTTTACAAAAAGAGGACTACTGGGAAATAACCGTTGTGGTACTAAACGCCCACAAAGGAACACAAATAAAGCTAAAAACCCAACTCAAATAAAGCTGAAACAAAATACTACATCTCCTGAATAAGCTAAGGCATGAAATGATAAAGAACTGCGTGATGTCCTCATCAATTCCCTCGGGGTGGGAGAAACTCGACCCTGTCGAGTGAGGACTATCCTCACGAAGCATCTCAATCGGGCCAAGGTGGTGGTCGTGGCAGCGGCATGGGTACATCATGTCGAGACCATGGTGGCGGAGGAGGAGCTGGTCTCCATGACAGATCGGTGGCGGAAGATAGCAGCACGATCAAGGAACAGAGAGTAGAGCGAGGTGCATCATCCTGGCTGAAAACGGAGTTGATACCAGGATCCCACGGGCTATCCAACTCGTAAGCAATGCATGCAATCCTCTTAAGAGTCATTTCGAAATCCTTATGCCAAGCGTGCAACCTTCTCGTGGCCTCAGAGTGACTCGTAACCATCACCCTATCATCAACTGTAAATTCCTGCATAATACTATATGGGTATGCAGCAAATTTGTAGGTGTTAGTGCAATTTGCTATCAACCTAGTGATATCATCAATATGTGCAACAGGTAGATGCAAAGCAATAGGTATACGGGACTCGGGCACAAAATCTAAACAACCCAAAAAAGAAGTATTAAAAACTATTTGCTGGACCTTGGCAAGAAATTCAGGTGACTCCCTAAAGATGAATTGATAGGAATAACCATAAAATTAGGTTTAACACAAGGAGACTCGAATGGCTGATTAGTCACAGTGGGTATATTAGGCTCAATTGTCTCGTCCACGTCATCATTGACACTATCAGAAGACATGTGAATTTCACCAATAATCTGTGTGACAGAATCAACTGTTATGTCTTCAATTATATTAACAGTTTTAGAAGAAACTTGGTCATCCTTAACAGGCTTTGATTCGTCAACTTCATCAGTGGACACAGTTCTAACAGGTTGACTCTCCGAGGGGCACTGATAATGATAATGTCCATAGCTCTTACATTTAGAACAGTTGACCTTGGCATTGATTAGCGTTTTGAAAGTCAAATCTAATTTTAATGCAACTTCAAAAGCATCTTCAACGGTGCCTAAGTCATAGGGGCCAGTAATCATAGCACGTTTTATTTTAGGCCGTAAACCCCAAATAAACCTAGTTAGAGTCTCAGAAGGGTGCTCTCTCACTTCACTACAATGGTTAAGTCCTTAAATATGGTAATGTACTCATGAACGGACATATGACCCTGATGGAGATTGTGTAGCTGGTCTAAGTGGGAGTCCCTATAATGCTGATTAGTCATGATGACTCAAGCACGCAAGCAGATACAATAGAGAGTCCTAAATTTAATTAAACTAAATGTATGCACTAAACAAAAATTCCCTAAAGTTTAAGGCTTAAATGTAAACAAAATGCATTCCTAAAATGATGAAAAGATGCAACCACTAGATCGAAGCAAATAGCACTTCTACCAACAAATTATAGCAATTCGTATAGTAGTTGCAAGTAATCAACAGTAATGAACTAGGTCAAGTTGTGATATCACCTGAGGTGGCGTTCACGCCTGGGAAGGCGACCGTAGCTCAAACCTGAATGAGACTGCTGTAGGCGCGTAGTACTGGTCGTTACGAATCCACTGCCTCGAAAACGGATCAATTCGGACTTGAAACGAGCCCTGAATGGCCGTCTAAAGTGATGTTGTGATTCTGGACTGAGTCTGGACTGAGTCTGGACGAACTGGATCTGAGCTGAGTCAACTCAGTGGGTTAACCCGGTTGCTGACATCATCAGTGACGTCACTTAAGTGGAGCGGGTCGGTTCAGGTTCTAATCACTCAACCGTCTAAACCCGGACCCGCAACCCGCGCTATGAATTCTCTTAAAAACCCAAACGGGTTTAAAATGGGTTGGTTGGGTTTGGATCCGGCCCACTCAATTAAGCTTTTGGACCCAAGCCCAGTAAGCCTTCGGGTTGGGTTTTAAAGAAGTGGGTTTGATGGATTTAAAACCCAACACCCAATTCCCTTCGTCCTCGAGCGCAGCTAGGGCAGGATCTTTCCTCCTTCGTTCTCGGGCGCAGCTAGGGCAGAGACAGAGCGGCGACGACGGCGACTTGAAGCAAGGATGAAGATGACGGCGAGCGGCGGCGACGTCCGAGGAAGATGGCGGATCTCCGATGAGTCCTTGGAAGGTCCGGTGAAGTGGATTGATGACGGCGATACTCCGATGAAGCTTCAAAGAGGGCGGCGAGTCGTGGATGGCCTCGGCGATGGCGACGGCAGTTGTGGTGACGATGGCAGAGATCGGAGGAGAGAGGGGCGTGGATCTGGTGATCCGATCCCTCAGGCGGCTTGAGAAGCCCTCAACGGCGACGGTGGAGGCTGATGTCGGCGGTCTGGAGCTATCGCCGGCGATAGGAGCTTCAGTCGGAGGCGCTGGCGAGGAGGGAAGGCGTCGGAAGGCAGAGGTGAGGGTAGTGACGCTCAGATCTGCCCCGACCAAAGCGAACGACGACTGAGTCTGATAGACGGTGGTGTGGTGGCGTCGCTCTGGGGAGATGTCGTCGTTGGAGGCCTTCACTGGTGTCGGCTGCGACGAATGGGCGGTGAAGTCGCAGACAGAGGAAGAAGAGGGGGGCACGGTGTTGGAGATCTTCGATGATGATGGCTTCGATGGGGATGCTGGCAGCACAGGGGGGCGGAGGAGATGGCGGCGACTGAGGAGCAGGCGAGGCTTTCCGACGAAGACGGCGGTAACTGCTCCGATTGTGATGGTGTGGGATTATCAACCAATGCCGGCGGAGGGAGGTGGGGACTTGGACAGAGAAGGTAGGTGAAGCGTCTCGGCGTGGAGATCTGAAGACGGCGGCGTTCCGACGTGGCTTGGACAACGTCGGAGGAACTCGTACCTGGTAGCTTCCCTCTTCGATCAGTTCCTAGGGCTTGGACCCTGGCAACGGCGGCGCTGCGGTGAGGCGCCGGAGATGATGATGACGAGGAGGGCGAGGCCGGAAGACGCCCAATCTGGTGGAGGCGTGCTGTCGGTGGTGATTTCCTGGTGATGATGGCGGCGGAAGGCTGTCGACGATGAGGAGATGAACAGTGCGAGATTTGGAATTAGTTGGGATTTTCGACGAGTTTTTTTTTTTTATTGTAATATTTTTTTTGAACAGTGTAATCTTTTTTTTTCTTTTTTTTCTTTTTCTTTTTCTTTTTTTTTTTTTTTTTTTGGAATGGATCTAAATCAGGAGCTGATGTAGATCTAGGGTTTTGGAGACTAAAAGAAAATTTGAAAAAGGAAAAATTTGAAGGGGATTGAAAACCGGTGCTCTGATACCAAAATGATGTAATACCACCTGGATCGCAATCACCTTCAAATCGTAACCAAATTTAAATTGAGAAAAAGATAAAATTTGGGTTTCCACCCCTTGCACGGGCTTCTCACCCTACACTCGAGAGCAGCTGGACTCAAGAATTTAACAAAGTAATTTGAGGAAAAGTTTTAATCATTCATTAGTTTCAACAAGATAGTCTAGGGGGCCTTATATAGGCTTTACAAAAAGAGGATTACTGGGAAATAACCGATGTGGTACTAAACGCCCACAAAGGAACACAAATAAAGTTAAAACACCAACTCAAATAAAGCTGAAACAAAATACTACATCTCCTGAATAAGCTAAGGCATGAAATGATAAAGAACTGCGTGATGTCCTCATCAATAAAGGTACTCTGTTTTTTTTATTATGTTAATGCTTCTATGATTTCTGAATTCTATAATTTTCTACAATTCTACATGATTGTAGTGTTTGTATATGCGCAGGTAATCTGTTTGCCCTGGCATTGTTCATGTCACCAATGTGAGCTTTGCCCCCAATTTCACTTTTACCTTAATGTTCTCCATTCTTGCTGCCACTGATATCTTAGTTTATGTGCACTATCATCAGATCTACATTCAGAAGAATCATCAACAACCGATCCACACAGCAATTCTCGGGTCTGCCCTATATATACTCTCTTTTAAACTGCTTGATCTGCTCTTTTTATGGGCTTCCATGTGTAACCCAAGGCATCATATTAGTTGCCACGGTCAATTCAGTTGGGGCCCTTTTCCAATTAGCCTATATTATCATCTTCATTGTTTATACTGACAATACAAGGAGGGTATGGATTTTTTTGATCAGTTTTGTTAGTTTTGCAAATTCTCCTTAATATATGCACATATCTAATTTACTCGGATGCTGTGTGCAGCTAAAAATGTCAGGCTTGTTGATAGCTGTTTTCTGCATATTTGCTCTTATAGTATATGTCAGTCTCGGTATATTTGACAGAGGAATACGGCAGGTGGTTGTTGGGTACTTGAGAATCGTTTCTCTTGTTTCCATGTTTGCATCACCTTTCTTTAATATCGTATGTTCTTTCGTTCCATGTATGTCTTTACTCCTTCCTTTATCTCTATACTCCAGTTCATATTTTATTTTCTATATTGTAAGATGATTGGTTAAAAGTTATAGCCAGTCTTCTTATATTGGCATACTGTTTATGTTTGTATTTCCCAGAGTCTAGTGATCCGGACGAGGAGTGTTGAATTTATGCCTTTTTATCTGTCTCTTGCAACCTTCTTGATGAGCTGCTCATTCTTTGCATATGGAATGCTAATGCATGACTTCTTCATATATGTAAGATTTGAAAATTCTTTAGATCTTTCTTGCGGTTATTTCTTAAGCTAGGTTCAATAATTTGCACAAATCAGCCTCAAATCAACAAAACACATTTCCCTACTGAATCTCATTTCACTTATTTATGTATTTCAGATCCCAAACGGAATTGGGACGGTCCTGGGTATTGTACAATTGTTTTTGTATAGCTACTTCAGCACGAAATCAAGAGACTTGTGCAGACAACCATTGTTGCGGTCAAATGGATGAAATCACGATCAATAGAGGTCAAACATAGAATTCAATTTTTTTATTTATGTGAGAGATTGTTTATAGCTTTAGTTGTGAGAGCTTTGAAGTATTTTCTGAATTGATCTAAATGTGTAAAAGGTCACATGCTCTTAAACTTATGATTTCAATGCAAATGTTTACTGAGATTTTCCTGTAAGCTTAGTCATTGACATTGCTAACATGTAAGATGAACTAAATTCAAAAATATGTTATGTCTGAATGCAATAAATATTTTTGAACTTAAGGAGTAAGCTGGCACATATATGGATGCAAGATATGGATAACACGTGTGACATGGATTTGTGGATATGACAATCTTTAAAATCCTCTAATAGGGCCATTGCCATAGGCATGACATTAAAAATGAATTTTCATGTTCTATATCTCATCACAAATAAGCAAATGAAATATTTTTGTAAAAGAGATTTGGTTGCTTCCCGAAGGATTCAGAGACGAATCCCTCCTATTCAAATTCAATGCTAGCTAAATCAATTAAAAGATCCACTTCATGAAAGTTGATCTATATCATTTAAAGTGACAAAACCAAAACCAAAGTGTTTTATAGTTTTTTTGGCCATGCATTAATTACGGACAAAAATAGAAGTAGAATTTCGATTTAGATCTCTGATTTTAGGTGTATAAATTCTTATGCAAACGATTTGATCATGATCGAAACACTTAATAATCTTACACACTTTTTGTTAGGTATTAGACATTCTAGACTGTTAAACAAAGAAAATTCACTGTTTAAGCTATCTATTTTGTGCACACTTGATGTGTATATAAAAAACTTCAAAATTTTTTTTAAGCATTTAATAATGCATTTTAATTGATATAGGTCAAGTTTAAAGGAGTAGACTTTTCATTTGATTGGCTTTATATTGACTTGAATGGGAAGCATTGGGCTCCGAGTCTCATATTCAGTAGTCATATATTTGAATTAATTAATAGAAAACACCTCAATTATGCTAAAGCATACAACAACAAGGATGACCACAACAAAGCCTTATCCCAAACCTAGGTTGCACTAGATCGGATACAAGATATAGGCGACCACAATATGAGAACATTGAGACAAAGATCCTGAAAACCTACATACCGATGCCTCGTGAATATGGGAATAATAAAATTATATTTGTGTCCAAGTTAATCATCATTTATTTATAACACATATTTGTAAGGCTATAATGGTTAAAAAAAAGTAAAATAAAGGTTCTCACTTTATATAAATTAGTAGTTACCACAATGATCATAATTCTTTGTCAAAAAAGTGGAAAAATTATATTATATATATATATATATATATATATATATATATATATATATATATATATGGATTGATAAGTTCAATTGGGATTGTTAACCTTAGCATTCAAGCACTATAATTTAACTTCTTGTCCTATACATCTCTTATACACCCTTATCTCTCTAGGATACTTTAAATTTTTTTTGTGTATACCGTAAGAGTATCTAGCAACTATCTATCAATCTGTTTAAAAAACCGAACTATCAAGTATCATAATATTCAAGTATCAATTTGTATCAAATACATGTACATCTCCATTTTGCGATTTATCCCCCTGAAACATAATTCAAAACTTATGGGATCAAATAAATCAATACCTTTCTACAATTCGTCTTAATGGCCTCCTCTCTTAAAAGAACAGCTATCATATCATTTTGTTGCCTCTACATATAATACTCGTTTGGGCCTATCCCTAGTCTGGTAACTACGTTTGCCCACTTATTGCACAGCGTGGCATTGATGCCACATGTTATGACAGAGATGATCCAAGAAACATTTCTTAGGATTCATTTCATAGAGATTCAATCAAGTTTCACGCTAGTAGTTTGTTACGTAATACGAACCCTCTTTTATCATAACTTGATACTGGCTTTCGAAGGGTGAAAGCATAAAACATTAAGCGCAATGCTGATTAAGTTACTACTCTATTAAAAGTTTGGATGTTAATGCACTTTAATATAACTGGTTGCTGAAAATTACTATATACTACGAATTTGAGGACAAGTTCTATATGCATCTGATATGTATACGGAAACATCAATCTCACCACCCATGTCTTTAAGTGCTGACCAAATGTTCAGAGTCCGTCCTGATCTGCTAATTAGTAACTAGTATCTGCAAATGGGAGCATTGGATTATTGGAAGATATCAATTTAATCAAAGAATTCACTGCAAGGATGATGAAGAGCTATGAATACATCACATTGAACAAAGCTGTATTTCCTATTGATTAGTTTGTTAGATTGCATATTCTGGGTGCAAGATCCAAACTACTAGTAAGGAATTGACAAGCACCAAATTAATTTTTTTCATGATTTCTTGTAATAGAATTACTGCTTTCATTGGTGTTAAACTATGAAAGATTACATCTTTATTGAAATTGAGAAGAATTTGGGATGTCAATCGTGTGTCATCCAACTAAAACCATAAAGCGAGACAAATAGAATGTAGTGACTTTGTTAACTGAGCAATACAGATACAAACACTTCTAATTTAGACAAGATTGTAGATGTACATCATGGATCCTTCCCTCATTAGACTTTTGCGGAGGTTAAGGTAGCATTGCTGATATGAGATTAATTTGATGACGATGAAACAGATACCAAAATCACATCCCTTGAAGAACTAATCCCCATCTTTCAGCAACAATCAGAGTAGGTCCTTGAGAGTAGTAATCACAGGTGCTGCTGGTTTTTCCTGCAAATGTACACCAGAACCAAAACCACAAATTAAACATTAGACTGAAAATTTGTCCATCAGGATTAAATCTTTTTGAAATATTTCCAGTGATTTAATCCTCTTTCTCTTGTTTTTGTATTCGTTATTTGACTAACACCAACTGTTCTTCCACTTTCAGTTTCGACATCAGAACGAAAGGATTCACTCACCTGCTGAACTATGCCTCTGTTTGTGTTGTTACTCGTGAGGGGGCGGCCGCACTCGTCATAGAGAATAAGGCCACTGAACTTCAGCATCTCGCACCTCTCACCCATCAGTATCCTCCTCTGCCACAGAGGTGGCGTGTACGTCATCCCTCCCTGCTCTTCCCATCTCCCCTTAGCCCCAGTCTCTGCAGCCGCCACTCTCACTTCTGGCTCCACTGCCTGGCTCGCGTCGCCCAAATGCAACGGACTGATCAGAACTTTCTTGATTTCTCTCCATCCGGACGCAGGCTCCTCTACGGTCGAATTTGCGCTGCAGTTTCCTTTGCTTGCTTCATCCTTCGCATTTTCACGACTGCGGACGCGCAGAGCCCTATAGCGGTGAATGCGGCAAAGAAGAAGAGAGCAGCGCTCCCTGTGCCGAGAAGTGCATGGCTGTTGCTCTGTGTTGTGGATTCTGATGGGAGAGAGCTAAATGGGGAGAGGAGAAGAGGCATTGTTGGTGATTTCTTTTCTTAAGCTAAATGTGAAGCAATGCAGTGCAAGCTAGTACTAGCAATGAATGAGGCATTTCCTTGTCGGGTGAGGAACCCGTGAGCATTGCCGCTATTTTTGGGGTGAGTTTGATTGCAGATGTGTGGGGTTCTTGTGGGACTTTGTCTTGTTTTGGGCAAGAGGTGGCCGTTGGAGCTGAACAATTTTGGAAGGATTAGGGTTTTGAATTTATAGGGCAGTTGGTTGGCTTTGGTTTTTTGGGAAGTTTTGGTTTGTGTGAGATCTCTTGTTGAGTTGTGAAGCATTCTAGCTTCTGATTCTGATCATCTTAAGTTATTTGAGAGAATGAGACGGAGAAATGTATAATATGTGTTCGCATTGTCATGGAAACGCCTCACAATCTTCCGTTTTACGTATAAGTTTGCAAATCATTAATTTCGATTTTCTAAACTGTAGTTTACTAATTTTATGTTCTATTTGGATGTAAAATAGAGTTGGATCATACTCTAATTTTCTCCTTTCAAATTTTGGAGTTGAATAAGAGTTCAATGTGATTGGATTTTCATGAAATGTTCTTAAACTTAACTTTTACGAGTAGCTAATTATAGTTTATTAAATTACGAATGACAACCAAACAGAGCTTTAGTGAGAAATTCACAAAACGTACGAGTATTAAGGATTTCCCCATAATTTCACAACATGAGTCTTATCTTTCTCTTTCCCTTTTTTTTTTTCTCTCTTTCTTTGAGATGTCTCATTTATTTCTCCAACAAAATAAAATATGAAACATAAAATAATAAGTCCTTATTTATGAGAGAAACAGTGTTCATACAAACTCTGAATGCAGACAGACTAGTGGCCATTTGAAGAGAGCAGAGACCACAAAACATTTTCAAGTCTTTTTGTTGCCCAACATGATGAAAAGCTTAGAGATTTTAACTTCCATGATCACCACTTTATACATTTTTTTGAATGAAGAAATGGGCCGTCCTTCGCAAGCTCCCAAGTCTTGCAAGACTCCGAGACTGAAGCCCATAGTCCAGCCCAAAAAGAGGTTAGCCCGCAAAACTTTCTAAAGGGGACCTTACGTCATTCAGAGCAATTTTTGAAATAGATAGAAGCTTTTAATACTTGTTATGCACATATGAATCACAATGTATCAATCTCCATGACTGTGTGAGTCACACACATATATTATAAGAGAGCCAATATTACATTGACACGTGGATAGAATGTAAGAGAGGATTCAAAGACTTTAAAGCTTTATAACCCTGAAACCAACATCTTATCAATGTGTCAACGTAGGATTGACCCTCTTATAATATTTGTGTATGACTCACACACATGAACCGAAGTATGACTGCTAGTAGTCTAAATTGCAAAATTGATATGCTCTGATATCAATTGTTGTAACAAATTGGCGCTCTAATACCAATTGTTACTCCCAGAATCAACGTTTGTAGAACTTGACAATATGAGAATACTTACAAAAGAAAAACTGTTGTAAAGTAAACTAGCAATGCTTAAACAAAAGAGAAACAAGAAAGAACACGAGAATTTAACGTGATTCGGCTCAAACTTAGCATATGTCCACGGGGAGAGAACTTAAGAGAGCTTTATTAATAACTTGATACAAAGAGATCTAACTTTCCTCTTAATGCAACAAGAGTATTCACTTTTCTCTTTAATCTACAACTAAATTATAAGAGTATTACTTTATCTCTATGCACCTTCACCTTACTCTTCTCTTTCTTGGCTTCCTTCTGATCTCTTTTACTGGAGATAATCTTCTTGTTCGAGACAATTATAATGCTGAGTAACAATCTTTATTTATAGGATTTTATAAAACAACTCTTATTTTGACTATGAAATGATCTTGGCCATTGAATGTGTCATGCCTCGCTCCCAAAATACGCTGGAGCGGAGACGCGACGAGAGTCAACAACGTATATAAGTGAGAAGAATACCTCACGTATACATACTAAGTCTCATGTAATCGGAACAAGCTATATAATTCACTATGATAATATTAATATCATTGTAATATGTCATATAAATTTTTATACATGATAACATTATTTTATGAATAATCAAATAGAATAAAACTGAGTCCACATATATAGAGAATTAATAAGAATAAAAAGGGAGACATAGATAATATCAAGACCAGGTGATCAAGCAAGAGAACCCCAGGCTTCTCGGTAATACACGTGGAACTTTCCAAGTACCTGATCAGTAATGAAATAACCATACCTGAATATGCAAATCCAGAGGATTAAGAAAGATCCCAATGAGTGTGTAAAATGAGAAAAAATGCATGTGCATATAACGTTTGAACACACTACGATACTGCCATAAAAATATACTAAATAAGATATAACACACAAAATATAACTGAACAGTAGTGAGGACAGTCTATATTAAAATCAGGTGTCTACCATATCATGTACGTATCAAGTGAATACAGTCAATTTACAGTATATTATGGATAATTTATTATTATTAATTATGTCAGCGAGCACCAATTGCCACATGTAGTAGACACATCCCATACTGCGCCTATTACATGTGTCAATTGTGTACTATGTTATTGAAAGTGACAGATGAAGACATTGTCTGTGTTTTAAGTGGATCTCGTACATATCTTGGAATCCGACCTCAGTTTTCTGGTGTTAAATCAGGCCGTATCGCTAAGTACTCGGTAACAGTAAACAATAACAGTAACAATACCAGATGAGATGCCAGTCATCCTCCTAGAACCCTGCAGTGGAGCCCTTAGTCGATTGCGCAACCTGTATCCTAGGTCACCCAAAATACAGACACTGTCTCCCCTATTAATTCTGCAATCCTGGTGTAAGTTATCAATTACGTTATTATTTAGATCAATCAATACCCATGTTACCTAAATTATTGGATAATACAGTGACAATAACAATGTCACTAATAGTGAATCGTAACAATGTGAACAATATAACCATATAAACTGTAAAGCAGTAGAATAGTACCACCGTGTTACAGTCTGACAATACTTTCTCAGTAATTTTCATTAACATGAGATATACACATATAACATGTCATGTACTGTCTAGTCAATATACAATCTCATCCATATGCTCTACGATATAACAGTAAGAAGTCTCTTTAACTTCAGATCTCGATATCATCACCATAATCATCATTTATTAAATTCATTATCATATCGAAGTCTCAAATAACAATAAAGTAGTTCTTTTATTACTATCAATCTACTCTAGTTTTCTAAGTACCAGTATCCGAGTTCCAACCATTAAATACTCAGTAACATCTAACCAATCATCACTATTCGATCCAATCAAGATTATCATTCCACTCTAACTTTATTTGTACTCAATCACCGATCCAAATAAAAAAACAACTCAACTATATAAATATATGTTCCACTAGTTCTAGCTAATCCATTCTACACATATTCCTCAGCTCCAAGTCAATTCTACTCCAACACACTCACTGATAGATCCAAATCTAATATCTAATCTTTTAATAAAGTTATATCACATTTAAATAAATACTCAATATCCAATTTAATTTCCGTCCAAGTTATCATCGAAGAAGGGAGATCAAATCTGATAAATAACTCACATGAGAATTCACTCAGTTAACCACGATCACTAACTAGTCAACCTCAAAATCTAATTAAATAATTTTCTAAATTATCGCCAAACATGAAAAGATCAAGTCTGGTAATATCTCAATTAAAGTCCATATATTTAATCATAATCAAGAATTAACCCAATCTCAAGATTTAATTGAATTACAATTTATAGTTCATCACAGCTAGATTTGAATCAAAATGTGAACAACGAAATAATTACAGATAAAATATTAATATCTTAGTAACAAACATTGAGTCCAGTGTCTAGTATCAAGGGTTATTTAATCTATATATCCATAAATATCTAATCTCTCTTTCGGTATAATAATACAAGTCTGGTAGTCCACTACATACCTTTAAGATTTATTATTCCACCAATCTGATCTGTTCTCCAATCACAAACCAACCTCCACTCCAATCAAGTCTACTAAAATCCAGGCTAATTATTCGGGGTGAAGAATTATTTACTCTAAAATATACATGTAACAAAGCAAACAGAAACAAACCGGATGATTCCAGATAGAACATGAATAGGGAACATTAATTAATCAATTAACATAATCAATTTATAAAAAAATAACACACATGAAATGATACAATAAAATGTACAATTAAAATAAACAAATAACGTGAACACTCAGTAATTAAAATAAATAAATAACAGTAAAAACAAATAAACACTCATCAGAGCTTTCCACGGATTCGAATACCGAGTTATATAATCAAGTTCGAAAATCTACAATCAATTTAATTCGATTTAGATAATTATTATAAAGAACATTTTATTTTAAGTTATCTGAAGTAACATGGCTTCAAAAATAATTTTACAGTGTTCATGAATTAATTTGTGATTTTACACAATTTTTCTGAAATTTTCTGAGTTCAATCTAATTTTTCTGAATTTATATAAACCTAAAATCAATTAAATCCTTAATAGGTCTGTTTGCTACAATAACGGGTCTGCACTGCTACAGTGCAGATCTGGGTCATGCAGAGTCAAGTTCGGTGCTACAGTGTGGCTACAATGCTATTTCATATTTTTTTTCTTGAATTTGAATTCTCTTTTCTTTTCCCTTTTTTTGCTTTGGATCGGATTCAGGTCTGTCCAGACCTGATCCGGCTGGGTCTGTTCAGCTGCACTGGCCAGAGCTGGCCAGGCTTGGCCTTGCTCTGGCCGAGAGCAGCTCTCGGCCATGTCCTGTGCGTGGCCGAGAGCATCTCCCCTTCTCTCTTTTTTTTGATAAAAGAATTTAAAAATAAATAAAATTCATGATAATTAGGAGGTACTTCTTGGATCTTCTACATATTTTTATTAGTTTTTAGGGTACGTATTGCATAATGAAATTTGTTAAACAATATAATGTCCTCAAGGTGTTCGGTAAAATGCCCGAATGAAACAAAAATTATACAAATTGAAATTCACTCATCGGAATCGCTTCCCTTCAGTCTGAATTGTTCCTCCTCACGTCCAACACGCTTGAGTCTCGCCTAGGTTGGGTTTAAGAAGTCAAAATGAGAGGAGAGTGAAAAAAATTGGATTTTGCTCTAGAATTTTATAATGGGAGAAACTAATATATAAGCATTAAATCCCTAAAAGCTCTTTGTGTAAATGGAGCATGAGTTCGTAGCCATGACCTGGTTGAGGAGAGTGGAAGTTGAGGGAGAAAGTGTAGGAGTAGTTGGAGGGAGCAGGGGAAGTGGGAAGAATTGAAGAATATTAGTTTGAGGCTTGAATGTACTTGTCTATAATATACTAATGTGGCATAGTGGTTCAAAGCTTGAGATCCTTGTTTTATTTTTAAACATAGAAATGTGAGCTCTTGGGCTAACCCAATACAAAATCATAAAGTAATAATAATTTTTGAGCATGTTAATAATAAAATAATAAAATAATAATGAATAAGAATGTTAATACATATTAAGTAATAATGATTAATCAAATGAATTTATAAATAATATTAGTAACAATTGTAATAATTAATGATGATAGCAAAAATGAATAATAACAATAAATAATAATAATAACAATTTATATAAATAATTATTTAATCTCTTAATACAATTAAATAGGTACATACAATAAGAATTACAAGTTATAATTAAATATAAAATAGTAATTATTATTAATAACGATTATCAATTATACTGTACTAAAAATAGAAGTGACGAGTTTATAAATCAATTTAACTAATAATAATAATAAGCAAATCTAATATAAATTAAAAATATTGGTACATTATTATTAACTAGGAGATATTACATTCTACCCATCTCAATAAACATTTCGTATTCGAAATTTCGATAAATTAGGGAGTGATAGAAAATAATTTTGATTGGTAATAAATAACCATGAATTAGGAACGCACACGATAGAATGAGATTCAAAGGAAGAACGATCAATCACAAATGACTTCTTCTCACTCTCACGTCGCTTCTCAGTGGTACCACGATTCTGCTGCGCGCTTTGACTTTTGTCGTTGTCGAAATGGAATGATCAATCTTGAAGAGTCAAAATTGAGAAGAAAATTCAAAATCACTTGGAAATATTGGAATCCGTAGAAATATTGAAATCAGCAACGCCATGAGATTCAAAAATTGATTTTCAAAGAGAGGTTGATCGATTTTCAAGTAGACTCAATATCATTGTGGGGAATAATTATATATATATATATATATTATATATATATATATATATATATATATATATATATATATATATATATATATATATATATTGC
Organism: Agave tequilana; assembly: GCA_038442645.1. NCBI lineage: Eukaryota > Viridiplantae > Streptophyta > Magnoliopsida > Asparagales > Asparagaceae > Agave > Agave tequilana. Next base: position 78,385 of record JAVJIF010013678.1, read on the forward strand.
AGTGTAAATATAACTCACCTCATGTCAAATGTAAGAACTAGGTTCTCTTTGTGTCGAAAACTTGGTTATACCGTTGGTAAGAGTGGTATTTGGTGTAAACCTGACTATTTACCCATAATTTGATATAAATCTGACTCTGATACTAAGAAAATCTTGTCCAGCTCTGTTTTTCAAATTATCTGAAGCGGAGACGCGACAAAAGTCGACGACGAGACCCCTCCCTTACAAATGCCCTCCTGAGGGTCTCTAGGGAGAAACTCAAGCCAAGACCAGTGGCCAACTTCAGGGAACCTAATTAGCATTGTCTTTGTTAATCTTTTATCAATGTAATGTGAGGGTTTCTTCACCCCAACCGTTTTGTTTAAAAAAAAAAACAAAACTGTTGAGGAATAAACTTAATTATCAGTTTGTCATATTGTAGAACATTTAAAATTTCTATAATCTTTAAGAAATAGTTATCACCTCAAATTAAAATTATATACAGCTACATTAATTGTTCCAACTGCTATAAAATTCTGAAGGACTTTTTTTTAAAAATTCATTTAAATAAATAATCTCCAGAAAAATCTCTCTAAAAATAATCTCCAAAACTGACCTCTGACCCATCACGTCGGCACCACGTCAGCGGGCAGTAGTTTCGCCTCGCCAGCGTGGTGCTTGCGAACGGTAAGTGAAAAATTTGCATCTCTGATATCAAATAAATAATCAATGTTACTGAAACTATAATTACTATTATAACTACTATTATTACTCTAACTATGAATGTTTTTTTTCCGTATCATTTAGAAGAGGCTCCTCACTTTCACTAGTATGTTCAGCAGCATTAAGACTGTAACGGTCCCAGTAAAAATTTTCCATTTAATCACAATCATCTCGTATAATCCAAACGTGGGGCCCATCAAGGTATAATACTTCCAATATAATCATCAGAACTCTTCACTATACATCAGAATTTCTACTAAGATAACATCGAGACTTATCATGTTAACACCATGGTTCGAAAATCTATAAGAAACACAGTCTATAATTACCATATCAGGATATATATACATACACAGTTAGAGTCCAACACCAGGTCCTTTAAAAATTACAAGTCAAGGGTGATACCCAGCTAAAGTACGCATGTTTATACAAAATCATATGCATAACAAAAGTAACTTCAAAAACAGTGGTTCCGGTGATGATTGCCCGCGCAATTGCCCTTAAGCGGGTCCCTTACCCTTGTCCAAACCTGTAGGTGGAGTTAGAATAGAGTGAGTTTGACGGCTCAGTGAGTAAAACAATATTTAAATATGCCTATCAAGTAGGTATACATGGCTAAATTATCCGGTTGACATGTGTGTCGTTATACTATTTTTATAGGATCTTATAATTAGTCAGGAACCAAAACAGAACACAGTAACAAGGCCTTACTAGTCGACTAGGCCACCCTATAGTCGACTAAGGCTAACTGTAAGTCGACTAATTTTGAAGCTATGGTCGACTAACTTTACTTCACACGTATCTGCTTCTCTGCTGGCAGCCAGGGACTTATGTAGTCGACTACCCTTCCTGGTGTAGTCGACTTGGTCAAGTACTAGTCGACTTGAAGGTCCCCTATAGTCGACTAAGTGTGGGTCAAAAAGTTATGTTACTCTCTGTATGTCACCTATAGTCGACTACCCTTCCTGGTGTAGTCGACTACACAATTTATTAGTCGACTTGTAAGTTGACTGTAGTCGACTAATCAAGTTCAAAACAGGTTGTTAACTCTCTGTTTGCTCTCTGTATCTGGGATTAGTCGACTACAGTCTGTCTGTAGTTGACTAACCCTGCTACCCAGCAGTTTATCTGCCTAAATATCACACCTATAGTCGACTAATTCTGGGACTTAGTCGACTAACCTACCCAAAAATTGCCTGTTAAGAAGTTATCCCAGATCAAATGTTAAGGATTTATGTATGATTATATCATAGGATTTCTATCTTAGCAATATCCATATACATATAATATAATCTCCCCTTCTACGCCTCCGGTTCAACCCGGTCCCTTCCTCCAATACAAAAATCGTAAAATCTCCCCTTCTACGCCTCCGGTTCAACCCGGTCCCTTCCTCCAATACAAAAATCGTAAAATCTCCCCTTCTACGCCTCCGGTTCAACCCGGTCCCTTCCTCCAATACATCATACCATCATATAATATCAATATGCAAGACATATAATAATATCATGGACTCATAAACAAAAGTAGTAAGTACTTGCGGAATTGAAAACACATGAGTCTTTATGAGGTAGCTAGCATTTCTTGATATCACAAACTATGCATGATCCCAAAAATATTCATAATGTCAAGTACTTGTTTATCTCTTACGTTTTAGTTCATTTTCTAATTCATTCTACTCATCATGTTATTAAGATTAACATGTTCTACTCACCCTTGAAGTGGTATAATCTGATTTTTGCTGCTGCCATTTGTTGTTGCTGCTGCTTAGCTGCTGCTGCTGCTGCTCCTTTAGCTGCTGCTGCTGTTGCTCCTTTGCTGCTGCTGCTGCTTTGCTGCTGCAGGAAAGGAAAGAGAGGGAGGGAGTTTGTGAAGAGGGAGAGAGTTTTAACCAAATGGTTTAATCCTCTTCAACCCCCCTCTATTTATAGCCTCTAACTCTCCATAATAATGTGCCATGTGTCCCCTATACATCCCATCAAGTCTACTCTACTCCATGCCCTATGCCAAGCTCCATGTCTCTCCCCCCTCTCCATGAGGTACAAGCATGGTGGGGATGGTGGTAAGTTGACCATGTGGGGGTATTCTTATACCTATATACATGGATGTATAAATACTTATGTATACACTTGTTTATACATACTCATATAATAAGCATGGCTTACTAAGATATCATGCATGCATACTAATCCCATTACCCCTTATGATTATTTAGGAAAAGAAATGCTTTAATTAAGGCAAGTGTTACATTCTACCCTCCTTATGGAAGTTTCGTCCTTGAAACTTAACGTACCTTGGAACAAATGCGGATAGGCCTTTCTTATCTCCTCTTCCCGTTCCAAGTGGCTTCTTCTTTGTTTTAATTTCTCCATAAGACCTTGACCAAGGGAATATTTTTGTTTCTCAATTGCTTCTCCTTGCGATCAAGAATTTGTACTGGTTCTTCCGCGTAAGACATGTCTTCTAGTATTCGCAGGGGTTCATAGGAGATGACGTGATCAGGATCGGGCACATACTTCCTCAGCTGAGATACATGAAATACATTGTGCATCCTTTCTAAGGCAGGGGGTAGGGCCAAACGGTAAGCAACCGGTCCAATTTTATCCAGTATCTCAAACGGACCCACATATCTAGGGGCTAATTTGTTCTTACCGCCGGTGCGTCTCACCCCCTTCATTGGATATACTTTCAGAAAAATACTATCCCCTACCTCAAACTCCAGTGGTCTGCGACGATTGTCTGCATAAACTTTCTGTCTGTTCTGAGCTGCTTTCATCCTTTCCTTGATTAGCTTGATCTTCTCAGTAGCCCTTGAATTACATCAGGGCGAATAGTCTTCTATCCCCAACTTCCTCCCAACAGATTGGTGATCTACACCTCCTCCCATACAATGCTTCAAATGGAGGCATACCGATAGTGGACTGATAACTATTATTATAAGCAAACTCCACTAAGGGTAAATAGTTGTCCCAACTCCCCCCAAAATCCAGTACACAAGTTCTCAACATATCTTCCAATATTTGAATGGTCCTTTCTGACTGTCCATCCGTTTGGAGGTGGGCTGCTGTACTGAGTTGTAATTTAGTGCCTATAGCTTTGGACAAGCTTTTCCAAAATCTGGATTGAAATCTAGGGTCCCGATCTGATACAATGGATTCAGGTACTCCATGTAATCTAATTATCTCTCGGACATATACCTGAGCCAGTCTTTCCATTGAATAATTGATCCGGGTAGGCAGAAAATGGGCAGATTTAGTGAGTCTGTCTACCACTACCCAGACTGTATCCAGTCCTTGGGACGTCCGAGGAAGTCCAGTGACGAAATCCATAGCAATTTGACTCCACTTCCATTCAGGAATAGATAAAGGCACTAATAAACCTGGGGGCTTCTTATGTTCTGCCTTCACTTGTTGACAGACTAAACATTTGTCGACAAAATTAGAAATGTCTACCTTCATTCCATCCCACCAGAAGTTATGACGCAGATCTTGATACATCTTTGTGCTTCCGGGATGAGCTGTATAAGGTGTACTATGAGCTTGCTTCATTATTTCTTCTTTGATCTCTGCTACATCTGGCACACATAATCTGCGTCCAAGCCTTAGTACATCAACTTCTATTTGAAACTCCTTGAGTTCTCCTCCTTGCACTTTCTTCATAATCTTCTTTATTTGAGTATCTCCTTGTTGGGCCTCTTTGATCTTGTCGTATAGATTAATTTGAATACTTACTTGATTCAGTTGATACTCAGAATTAGAAGGATCAATGACTCGCACTTCTATTTGCATTTCTTCTAGATCTTTTAATATTCTTGCTTGACGAGTCATCAAGGTGGCCAGGGTCCCTCCTGATTTCTGGCTCAAAGCATCAGCCACCACATTGGCCTTCCCAGGGTGGTATTGTATAGTAATATCATAATCCTTCATTAGTTCTAACCACCTCCTCTGCCTCATGTTCAGTTCTTTTATGTGAAGATGTATTTTAAGCTCTTATGATCAGTAAAAACTTCACAAGATACTCCATACAAATAATGTCGCCAGATCTTTAAAGCAAAAATCACAGCGGCTAATTCCAAGTCATGAGTGGGGTAATTTCTTTCATGGGTCTTCAATTGTCGAGACGCATAGGCAATGACTTTTCCATGTTGCATTAACACACATCCCAATCCCAGTTTTGATGCATCACTAAAGATGACAAATCCTTCCGTCCCGAAGGTATAATTAAGACAGGAGCGGATGTCAGCTTAGCTTTTACCTCCAGGAAGCTCCTATCTTGATCTTCTCCCCATACAAACTTCTTATTCTTTCTAGTTAATTGGGTCATTGGTGCCACAATTAGAGAAAATCCTTCTACAAATCTTCTGTAGTACCCAGCTAATCCCAAGAAACTTCGAACTTCAGTAACATTAGTGGGTCTAGGCCAGTCTCGGATTGCTTCAATTTTTACCGGGTCTACTGATATTCCTTCCTTAGATATAATATGGCCAAGAAACCCTACTTGCTCTAGCCAAAATTCACATTTCTTCAACTTTGCATAGAGTTGCTTCTCTCTCAAGATTTGAAGGACAGTATTAAGATGTTTCTTGTGATCTTCTATATTCTTTGAATAGACCAGGATATCATCAATGAATACTACTACAAACTGGTCTAGATATGGTTGAAAAATCCGATTCATTGAGTCCATAAATGCTGCCGGGGCGTTAGTGAGTCCAAAAGGCATGACTAGAAATTCAAAGTGTCCATATCTTGTCCGGAAAGCTGATTTGGACACATCTTCAGGTTTGATCTTCAACTGATGATACCCCGATCTAAGATCTATCTTAGAAAATACACAAGACCCTTGTAATTGATCAAATAAGTCATCAATTCGAGGAAGAGGGTACTTATTCTTGATAGTTGCCTTATTCAATTCCCGGTAGTCAACACATAGTCTCATACTCCCATCCTTCTTTTTTACAAATAGTACAGGTGCTCCCCAGGGAGATACACTTGGCCGAATGAAACCTTTGTCTAATAAGTCCTGCAATTGAGTTTTAAGTTCTTTCATTTCTGCAGGGGCCATACGGTACGGTGCCTTAAAAATTGGGGCAGTACCGGGTATTAATCTATTGTAAATTCTACTTCCCGATCTGGGGGCAGGCCTGGTAAGTCTTCCGGGAACACATCAGGGAACTCATTCACAATTGGAATAGTCTTAATATTTACATCAGTCCTGGTGATATCCAACACTGAAGCCAGAAATCCTTGACACCCTTGCTTCATTAACTTGGTGGCCTTGATGGCTGATATGTGAGGTATATCATAACTAACTTTTTCTCCTTCAAAAATAAACTCCGGAGTCCCTTCCATTTTAAAGATAATCCTCTTCTTATTACAATCCACATGAGCACTACAGGCAGACAACCAGTCCATTCCTAGTATGGCATCGAACTCCATTTCGCCTAGCTTAATCAGATCAATAGATGTCTTCATTTCTCCAATTATCACTTCACAATTCGCATATCTAGTGCTAGCTATCAAATTTTCCCCTATAGGTGTGGACACAACCAACTGAAATCCTAGGGGTTTCGATACTTGATTTAGTTTATGAGTAAAAGCACTAGATACGAATGAATGAGTAGCTCCAGGGTCAAACAATGCATGGGCAATATGCCCTGATACGGAGATCATACCTTCCACCACTGCATTTGAGGCCATTGCTTCCCGGTGGGTCAATGCGAAGGTTCTGCCTTGCACCCGAGGTTGCTAAACCGATGACTGGGTTGCAGCAGAACGTGGGGCATTACTGGGCGGTATGAAGTTACTGGCTTGTCCTCTGGGAGGATTCGTCCTCATGGTCGGCCTTCCACTTCCTCTACTGGGCCCCTGGCTCCCGCGCATTGTCGGACAATTTTTCCTTAGATGTCCCACCTCTCCACAATTAAAACAAGACCTGTCTAGGAGGCAGTTTCCAAAATGGTTTACTCTACACCTCTGACACCAGGGAGCCTCCGAGATTCTGGGATGGGACGCAGAGGTAGCTTGTGCCTTCGAGGGAGTGTTTCTGTTTCTCAGCCATGTTCTCCCGCCTCTGGCCCCTCCTCCTCTGTGAAAAGTGGTGTTAAACCCAGACCCCTTGCCACTGGTGGATCCTGATGCCGTCACCATTGGAGGTCCTTGATAACGGGGGCGCTTAGAATTGGAAATTTCTTCCACCCAGTCTCCCTGACCTTCTTGTATGTCCATTTCTACCTCCAAAGCTCTTTCTACTGCCTGGAGATAATTTCTCAGTTGTAATGGAATCAGTCGGACACGAATCTCCGATCTTAGGCCCTTTACGAACCTCTTCGTCTTTTCTGCTTCACTCCTTACCAAGGCATCAGCATACCTGGATAGCTGAGTGAATTTATGATCATACTGGGACACATTCATAGAACCTTGACGTAGTTCCAAGAATTCTGTCGCCATCTTATCTCTGGCTGTCTCCGGAATGTATTTCTCAGTGAATTTGTTCACCAAGAATTCCCAAGTGATTGATTCCCTTGCATTCTTCATACTAAGCTTCACTGCCCTCCACCAATGTTCCGCTTCCTTCTGGAACATAAAAGAAGAGAAGGACACCCTTTGTTCATCAGTGCAGCTCATAACTTTTAGGATCTTCTCTATTTGAAGAAGCCATGCTTCGGCTTGTAAGGGGTCCGCTTCTCCTTCGAATACGGGCGGTTTCATCTTCTGAAACTGCTCCAGTGCTCGGTGGGAGTTGTTATTGCTCGCTCTGGTCATTAGTTGTGCGAGCCACTTCGGCATTACCCTTGGAGTTCCCTCATTCCCTCTTATTCGAACTTCAGAGTCTTCATTATTATCCACGGGGTGCGCGCTCCCCATCTCGCTGTAGTGTGTCGTATCGGGCGACAGGTAGGGTGAGCAGAGTTCGGTTATAACCGAAATAACCGACCAAAAACCGAAACCCGAACCCGAACCGAACCGAACCGCTCTAATTCGTCGGGTTTCGGTTTTGTGTTCTAAAACCCGAATAGACCGAACCGAACCGAATTTCTCACTCTATATATTAACCTACTCAAATTCAATTTAGTGAATCATATAGTTCATAATAAAAACTGGTGGAAGCTTATCTCATTAGTTTTAGTAATACCATCTTTTTATGTTGAATATATGAAAGCAATATTAAGTACGCCATCACAATTGAGAATAATATTTATATTAATATAGTTCTTTTTTTTATTCTTATCATTAAAAGTTAGTAATAATTATATGAGTTTTGATATAAGAGCTCAAATACGGTGTAAAAGTTTTAGAATATGAATTTTCAATTCACATTAAGCTTAGAATCTTTTTCTTATTTCCAATTTGGGTAATGGATATTTGAGATTATAATATTAAAGGATGATATATAATGGTAATTAAAAAATGTAAGAAATGATGGCAATATATTGACCTAACCGAAAAACCGAAAAACCGAAACCGAACTGAGTTGATTCGGTTCGGTTCGGTTACTAAGTCTAATCGGTTCGATTCGTTTTTGTAAAAATTACAAAAACCGAACCGAACCGACCGATGCTCACCCCTAGCGACAGGGACTCATCAGGTGGCAGTTGGTTCAGATCCATTTGTTCTCCCCTATAAAAGTAAGGGCGTCTAATCAACATACCACACAATTAGGAGTAAATTGGGATAAAACTTTAGTCTCATGTAATCATGTCAATAACATTACTTTTGAAAACAAGCAACTCGTTATATATATATATATATATAGGTACATCCATCATGGATACAAAAGGTATTATACTGACATGCCTTCCTTCTGGAATATCCGAACTAACCCATGTGCATTCATATGATATATGCCAGAGTACATACAACAACCCTAAGGATATCCATCATCTAACATATTAGGCCTATACTATATATATATATATATATATACATCAAAAAGTGCCGGCTCCAAGGTTCACCCTTCGTAGGGTAGAGTATCCCCACTAGAATCTCCGCTAGTGCTGCTGTTATCACCCATATCTTCCTCAGGGTCTTCTTCCGTTGATTCGTCCCCGGCGCAGCACCAGTCGTCTAAGTCATCATAAAGATCCATATCCTCTTCCCACTTTTCGTTCCAAAAGACGCTTCCATATGTAAATCCTCTTCGGGTTTCTTCTTTTATCGTGCTAGAGTGCTCCGTCACTACTATCTCAAATGAATCTCCCCACAAAGCTTTCTGTGTCGACATTGGTTGGTTCAGGCTTATTAGATGCCTGCGACTCAACCTCCTCACAATCTACCCAGTTTAGGGGTACAATCGTTTTGGCTGGATCAGTTTCGTCCGACTCGTACCCCCAGTCCATGGAATCCGCCACCCAGCTCTCACTCGAGCTATCGGAGCTAGAGACTGGCCAGTATACATCGGAGTCCCCCATCTACATGTAAACAAAAAGGTCGTATCAATCTCAAGTCCATGAAATAGTCTCAATCATACGGCTATCATCAAGAAGCAGCATAAATAGACACACTTGTAACTATACTTATCCTTAGTCTACTCATAAGTCTTATGTCTTCAGAATGACTTAGATTCAATAGATATTTAATACATTCCTTGACACATAAGACCAACTACTTAACTATGATCACATGTCTGCACGTATAAACCTAACAACTTCATCATCTCTTACTCCTTCCACCAATAAACCTTTGCTCTGATACCAACTGTAACGGTCCCAGTTAAAAATTTCCATTTAATCACAATCATCTCGTATAATCCAAACGTGGGGCCCATCAAGGTATAATACTTCCAATATAATCATCAGAACTCTTCACTATACATCAGAATTTCTACTAAGATAACATCGAGACTTATCATGTTAACACCATGGTTCGAAATCTATAGAAACACAGTCTATAATTACCATATCAGGATATATATACATACACAGTTAGAGTCCACACCAGGTCCTTTAAAAATTACAAGTCAAGGGTGATACCCAGCTAAAGTACGCATGTTTATACAAAATCATATACATAACAAAAGTAACTTCAAAAATAGTGGTTCCGGTGATGATTACCCGCGCAATTGCCCTTAAGCGGGTCCCTTGCCCTTATCTAAACCTGTAGGTGGAGTTAGAATAGAGTGAGCTTGACGGCTCAGTGAGTAAAACAATATTTAAATATGCCTATCAAGTAGGTATACATGGCTAATTATCCGGTTGACATGTGTGTCGTTATACTATTTTTTATAGGATCTTATAATTAGTCAGGAACCAAAACAGAACACAGTAACAAGGCCTTACTAGTCGACTAGGCCACCCTATAGTCGACTAAGGCTAACTGTAAGTCGACTAATTTTGAAGCTATGGTCGACTAACTTTACTTCACACGTATCTGCTTCTCTGCTGGCAGCCAGGGACTTATGTAGTCGACTACCCTTCTGGTGTAGTCGACTTGGTCAAGTACTAGTCGACTTGAAGGTCCCCTATAGTCGACTAAGTGTGGGTCAAAAAGTTATGTTACCTCTTTATGTCACCTATAGTCGACTACCCTTCCTGATGTAGTCGACTACACAATTTATTAGTCGACTTGTAAGTTGACTGTAGTCGACTAATCAAGTTCAAAATAGGTTGTTAACTCTTTGTTTGCTCTCTGTATCTAGGATTAGTCGACTACATCTGTCTGTAGTTGACTAACCCTGCTACCCAGCAGTTTATCTGCCTAAATATCACACCTATAGTCGACTAATTCTGGGACTTAGTCGACTAACCTACCCAAAATTGCCTGTTAAGAAGTTATCCCAGATCAGATGTTAAGGATTTATGTATGATTATATCATAGGATTTCTATCTTAGCAATATCCATATACATACAATATAATCTCCCCTTCTACGCCTCCGGTTCAACCCGGTCCCTTCCTCCAATACAAAAATCGTAAAATCTCCCCTTCTACGCCTCCGGTTCAACCCGGTCCCTTCCTCCAATACAAAAAATCGTAAAATCTCCCTTCTACGCCTCCGGTTCAACCCGGTCCCTTCCTCCAATACATCATACCATCATATAATATCAATATGCAAGACATATAATAATATCACGGACTCATAAACAAAAGTAGTAAGTACTTGCGGAATTGAAAACACATGAGTCTTTATGAGGTTGCTAGCATTTCTTGATATCACAAACTTGCATGATCCCAAAAATATTCATAATGTCAAGTACTTGTTTATCTCTTACGTTTTTAGTTCATTTCCTACTTCATTCTACTCATCATGTTATTAAGATTAACATGTTCTACTCACCCTTGAAGTGGTATAATCTGATTTTTTGCTGCTGCCCTTTGTTGTTGCTGCTGCTTAGCTGCTGCTGCTCCTTTAGCTGCTGCTGCTGTTGCTCCTTTGCTGCTGCTGCTGCTGCTTTGCTGCTGCAGGAAAGGAAAGAGAGGGAGGGAGTTTGTGAAGAGGGAGAGAGTTTTAACCAAATGGTTTAATCCTCTTCAACCCCCCTCTATTTATAGCCTCTAACTCTCCATAATAATGTGCCATGTATCCCCTATACATCCCATCAAGTCTACTCTACTCCATGCCCTATGCCAAGCTCCATGTCTCTCCCCCCTCTCCATGAGGTACAAGCATGGTGGGGATGGTGGTAAGTTGACCATGTGGGGGTATTCTTATACCTATATACATGGATGTATAAATACTTATGTATACACTTGTTTTATACATACTCATATAATAAGCATGCTTACTAAGATATCATGCATGCATACTAATCCCATTACCCTTATGATTATTTAGGAAAAGAAATGCTTTAATTAAGGCAAGTGTTACAGCAGCAATATCAGCAGCCAACAGCCCTATTTTCCCCCATCTCCCTTTCTTAAAAACACCCTTTTTCCATCTCAAATTCCCACTTACTCTCTTCAGTCCACATACTAGAAAAGGTTCCGTATTCCTCCAAGGAACCGTTAGAACGAGTCAAGGGGTGTGTCATGGTCGAACGACTCCGTTGTAGCGGGATATCAAACTTGAAGAAGAGCATACCACTTCAAAGGAGTGAGTAGAACTTATAAATCTTTGTGTTATGATAAATAGACATAAAAGTAAAGATTTCGAAATTGCTTATCCTTGTTACTTTATGTATCCTAGCATATTGATAGTATATAATGCATGTGATTGTTGTGTGTTTGGAGGAAGGGACCGGGTTGAACCGGAGGTGCGAGTAGGGGAGATTATGCGGTAGCGCATTGGAGGAAGGGACCGGGTTGAACCGGTGGTGTGTAGAAGGGGAAAAATTTATTGCATGGATTGATGCGTAGAAGGAAGGGACCGAGTTGAACCGGAGGAGGCCGAAGGGGGAGCCCAGTGTAAGGTCAATAAAGTATATTGGTGCGACTAAATAGAAATTCTATGTTAAGATTGTATATATATATAAACCCTTAACCTTGAATCTGGAATAACTTCGTATACAGACAAATATTACATAGGTTAGTCGACTAAGTCCCTGGAATAAGTCGACTACAGGTGTGATACATAGGCAGATACACTGCTGGAAAGCCTGGTTAGTCGACTACAGACAGACTGTAGTCGACTAACTTCAGATACAGAGAGCAAACAGAGAGTTGGCAACCTGTTTTGGACATAATTAGTCGACTAATAGACGGTGTAGTCGACTACACCAGAGAGGGTAGTCGACTACAGGTGACATACAGAGAGTAACACAACTTTTGACCACAACTAGTCGACTATAGGGGACCATCAAGTCGACTAGGACTTGGGTAGTCGACTATACCAGGAAGGGTAGTCGACTACATAGGATCCTGTCAGCCAACAGAGAAGTAGATCCTTTTGGGTTGCCTTCAGTCGACTATAGCTATAACTATAGTCGACTGGCGGGTATTATTAGTCGACTATATTAGGATATAAGTCGACTAATAGACCTTATCACTGTGTTTCAAGTGGATTCTCGGCTAATAAGAAATTTTATATAAATAGTATTATGACACTTGTCAACCGGATAATTTAGCCATGTAGACCTACTTGATGGCATATTTAAATATTGTTTTACTCACTGAGCCATCAAGCTCACTCTATTCTAATTCTACCTTCAGGTTTGGACAAGGGCAAAGGACCCGCTTAAGGGCAAATGTGCGGGACAAACACCACCGGAGCCATTACACTAAAAGTTACTTTTGATATGTATATGATTTTGTATAAACATGCGTACTTTTAGTTGGATGCTGTCTTTGACTTGTAAATCTTAAAGGACCTGTTATTAGACTCTAACTTGGTAATATACATATACTTTGATATGATAATTGTAGACTGCATTTCTTACGGATTGTCAAACTATATGTGTTGGCGTGATAAGTCATGATTAGATCATACATGTTATTGGAATTTCTGAGGTATAGTGTAGAGTTTTCTGATGATTATAATGGAAGTATTATACCTTGATGGGTCCCACGCTTGGATTGTATGAGATAATTGTGGTTAAATGGAAAATTTTAACTGGGACCGTTACAGTTGGTATCAGAGCAAAGGTTTATAAGTGAAAGGAGTAAGAGATGATGAAGTTGTTAGTTTATATGTGCAGACATGTGATCATAGTTAAGTAGTTGGTCTTATGTGATAAGGAAATGCATTAAATTATCTATTGAATCTAAGTTATCCTAAAGACATGAGACTTATGAGTAGACTAAGGATAAGTATAGTTACAAGTATGTCTATATATGCTACTTCTTGATGATAGCCGTATGTTGAGACTATTTCATGGGTTTGAGATTGATACGACATTTTGTTTACATGTAGAGATGGGGGACTCCGATGTATATTGGCTAGTCTCTAGCTCCGATAGCTCGAGTGAGAGCTGGGTGGCGGATTCTATGGATGGGGGTACGAGTCGGACGAAACTGATCCAGCGGAAACGATTGTACCCCTAAACTGCGTAGATTATGAGGAGGTGTTGAGTCTCAGGCATCTAATGAGTCTGAACCAACCAATGTTGACACAGAGAGCTTTGTGGGAGATTCACTTGAGATAGCAGTGACGGAGCACTCTAGCACAATAAAAGAAGAAACCCGAAGAGGATTTACATATGGAGGCGTCTTTTGGAACGAAACGTGGGAAGATGATATGGACCTTTATGATGATCTAGACGACTGGTGCTGCGCCGGGACGAATCACCGGAAGAAGACCCCGAGGAAGATATGGATGATAGCGATGATAGCAGCAGCACTAGTGGAGATTCAAGTGGGGATACCCTACCCTATGAAGGGTGAACCTTTGAGCCGACACCTTTTGATGTATATATATGTATAGGCCTAATATGTTAGGTGATGGATATCCTTAGGGTTGTTGTATGTACCCTGGCATATATCAAATGAATGCACATGGGTTAGTCTGGATATCCAAGAAGGTAGGCATGTCAGTATAACACCTTTTGTATCCATGATGGATGTACCTATACATATATATATATATATATATATATATATATATATATATATATATTAATATATATATATTATATATATATATATATATATATATATAACAAGTTGCTTGTTTGCAAAAGTGATGTTATTAACATGATTACATGAGACTAAAGTTTTATCCCAATTCATTCTAATTGTGTAGTATGTTGATTAGACGCCCTTATTTTTATAGGAAGAACGCATGGATCTGAACCAACTACCACCTGATGAGTCCCTGTCGCTCGATACGACACACTACAGTGAGATGGGGAGCGCACACCCCGTGAACAATGATGGAGACTCTGAAGTTCAAGTAAGAGGGAATGAGGGAACTCCAGGGGTGATGCCGGAGTGGCTCGCACAATTAATGACCAGAGCGAGTAATAATAACTCCCACCGAGCATGGAGCAGTTTCAGAAAATGAAACCGCCCGTATTTGAAGGGGAGGTGGACCCCTTGCAAGCCGAAGCATGGCTTCTCCAAATAGAGAAGATCCTAGACGTTATGAACTGCACTGATGAACAAAGGGTATCCTTCTCTTCTTTTATGTTCCAAAAGGAAGCGGAACATTGGTGGAGGGCAGTGAAGCATAGTATGAAGAATGCAAGAGAATCAATCACTTGGGAATTTTTGGTGAACAAATTCACTGAGAAATACATTCCGGAGACGGCCCAGAGATAAGATGGCGACAGAATTCTTGGAACTGCGTCAAGGTTCTATGAATGTGTCCCAGTATGATCAGAAATTCACTCAGCTATCCAGGTATGCTGATGCCTTGGTAAGGAGTGAAGCAGAAAGGACGAAGAGGTTCGTAAAGGCCTAAGATCAGAGATTCGTGGCCGACTGATTCCGTTACAACTGAGGAATTACCTCCAGGCAGTAGAAAGAGCTTTGGAGGTAGAAATGGACATGCAGGAAGGTCAGGAAGACTGGGTGGAAGAAATCCCCAACTCTAAGCGCCCCCGATATCAAGGACCCCCAGTGATGATGGCATCAGGATCCACCAGTGGCAAGGGGTCTGGGTTTAATACCACTTTTCATAGGGGAGGAGGGGCCAGAGGCGGGAGAACATGGTTGAGAAATAGAGACACTCCCTCGAAGACACAAGCTACCTCTGCATCCCATCCCAGAATCTCGGAGGCTCCCTGGTGTCAGAGGTGCAGAGTAAACCATTTTGGAAACTGCCTCCTAGATAGATCTTGTTTTAATTGTGGAGGGGTGGGACATCTAAGGAAAAACTGTCCGACAAGGCGCGGAAGCCAAGGGCCGAGTAGAGGAAGTGGGAGGCCAGCCATGAGAATGAATCCTCCCAGAGGACAAGCCAGTAAGTAACTTCATGCCGCCCAGTAATGCCCCACGTCCTGCTGCAACTCAGTCATCGGTTCAGCAACCACGGGTGCAGGGCAGAACCTTCGCATTAACCCACCAGGAAGCAATGGCCTCAAATGCAGTGGTGGAAGGTATGATCTCCGTATCAGAACATATTGCCCATGCATTGTTTGACCCTGGAGCTACTCATTCATTCGTATCTAGTGCTTTTGCTTATAAACTAAATCAAGTATCAAAACCCCTAGGATTTCAGTTGGTTGTGTTCACACCTATAGGGGAAAATTTGATAGCTAGCACTAGATATGCGAATGTGAAGTGATAATTGGAGAAATGAAGACATCTATTGATTTGATTAAGCTAGGCGAAATGGAGTTCGATGCCATATTAGGAATGGACTGGTTGTCTGCCTGTAGTGCTCATGTGGATTGTAATAAGAAGAGAATTATCTTTAAAATGGAAGGGACTCCGGAGTTTATTTTTGAAGGAGAAAAAGTTAGTTATGATATACCTCACATATCAGCCATCAAAGCCACCAAGTTAATGAAGCAAGGATGCCAAGGATTTCTGGCTTCAGTGTTGGATACCACCAGGACTGATATAAAAATTGAGACTATCCCAGTTGTGAATGAGTTCCCTGATGTGTTCCGGAAGACTTACCAGGCCTGCCCCCAGATCGGGAAGTAGAATTACAATAGATATAATACTCGGTACTGTCCCAATTTCTAAGGCGCCATATCGTATGGCCCCTGCAGAAATGAAAGAACTTAAAACTCAATTGCAAGACTTATTAGACAAAGGTTTCATTCGGCCAAGTGTATCTCCCTGGGGAGCACCAGTACTATTTGTAAAAAAGAAGGATGGGAGTATGAGACTATGTGTTGACTACCGGGAATTGAATAAGGCAACTATCAAGAATAGGTACCCTCTTCCTCGAATCGATGACTTATTTGATCAATTACAAGGGTCTTGTGTATTTTCTAAGATAGACCTTAGATCGGGGTATCATCAGTTGAAAGTCAAACCTGAAGATGTGTCCAAGTCGGCTTTCCGGACAAGATATGGACACTTTGAATTTCTAGTCATGCCTTTTGGACTCACTAATACCCCGGCAGCATTTATGGATTTAATGAATCGGATGTTTCAACCATATCTAGACCAATTTGTAGTGGTATTCATTGATGATATTCTGGTCTATTCAAAGAATACAGAAGATCACGAGAAACATCTTAAAATTGTCCTTCAAATCTTGAGAGAGAAGCAACTCTATGCAAAATTAAAGAAATGTGAATTTTGGCTAGAGCAAGTAGGGTTTCTTGGCCATATTATATCTAAGGAAGGAATATCAGTAGACCCGGTAAAAATCGAAGCAATCCGAGACTGGCCTAGACCCACTAATGTTACTGAAGTTCGAAGTTTCTTGGGATTAGCTGGGTACTACAGAAGATTTGTAGAAGGATTTTCTCTAATTGTGGCACCAATGACCCAATTAACTAGAAAGAATAAGAAGTTTGCATGGGGAGAAGAACAAGATAGGAGCTTCCTGGAGGTTAAAGCCAAGCTGACATCTGCTCCTGTCTTAATTGTACCTTCGGGGACTGAAGGATTTGTCATTTTTAGTGATGCATCAAAACTGGGATTGGGATGTGTGTTAATGCAACATGAAAAGTTATTGCCTATGCATCCCGACAATTGAAGAACCATGAAAGAAATTACCCAACTCATGACTAGAATTAGCCGCTGTGATCTTTGCTTTAAAGATCTGGCGACATTACTTATATGGAGTGTCTTGTGAAGTTTTTACTGATCATAAGAGTTTAAAATACATCTTCACACAAAAAAGAACTGAACATGAGGCAGAGGAGGTGGTTAGAACTAATGAAGGACTATGATATTACTATCCAATACCACCCTGGGAAGGCCAATGTGGTGGCTGATGCTTTGAGCCGGAAATCAGGAGGGACCCTGGCCGCCTTGATGACTCGTCAAACAAGAATATTAAGGGATCTAGAAGAAATGCAAATAGAAATGCGAGTCATTGATCCTTCTAATTCTGAGTATCAACTGAATCAAGTAAGTATTCAATTTAATCTTTACGACAAGATCAAAGAGGCCCAACAAGGAGATGCTCAAATAAAGAAGATTATGAAAAAAGTACAAGAAGGAGAACTCAAAGAGTTTCAAATAGAAGGAGATGTACTGCGATTCAGACACAGATTATGTGTGCCAGATGTGACAGAGATCAAAGAAGAAATAATGAAAGAGGTTCATAGTACACCTTATACCGCTCATCCAGGGAGCACAAAAATGTATCAAGATCTGCGTCATAACTTCTGGTGGGATGGGATGAAAGTAGATATTTCTAATTTTGTCCATAGATGTTTAATCTGTCAACAAGTAAAGGCAGAACATAAGAAGCCCCCAGGTTTGTTGGTGCCTTTATCTATTCCTGAATGGAAGTGGTGCCAAATTGCTATGGATTTCGTCACTGGACTTCCTCAGACATCCCAAGGACTGGATACAGTCTGAGTAGTGGTGGACAGACTTACTAAATCTGCCCACTTTCTGCCTATCCGGATCAATTATTCAATGGAAAGACTGGCTCAGATATATGTCCGAGAGATAATTAAATTACATGGAGTACCTGAATCCATTGTATCAGATCGGGACCCAAGATTTCAATCCAAATTTTGGAAGAGCTTGTCCAAAGCTATGGGCACTAAATTGCAACTCAGTACAGCAGCCCCACCCCAAACGGATGGACAGTCAGAAAGGACCATTCAAATATTGGAAGATATGTTGAGAACTTGTGTACTAGATTTTGGGGGAAGTTGGGACAACTATTTACCCTTAGTGGAGTTTGCTTATAATAATAGTTATCAGTCCACTATTGGTATGCCTCCATTTGAAGCATTGTATGGGAGGAGGTGTAGATCACCAATCTGTTGGGAGGAAGTTGGGGATAGAAGACTGTTCGGCCCTGATGTAATTCAAGAGGCTACTGAGAAGATCAAGCTAATCAAGGAAAGGATGAAAGCAGCCTAGAACAGACAGAAAGCTTATGCAGACAATCGTCGCAGACCACTGGAGTTTGAGGTAGGGGATAGTGTTTTTCTAAAGGTATCTCCAATAAAGGGAGTGAGACGCACCGGCGTAAGAACAAACTAGCCCTAGATATGTGGGTCCGTTTGAAATACTGGATAAAATTGGACCGGTTGCTTATCGTTTGGCCCTACCCCCTACTTTGGAAAAGATGCACAATGTATTTCATGTCTCTCAACTGAGGAAGTATGTGCCCGATCCTGATCACGTAATTTCCTATGAACCCCTGCAAATACTAGAAGACATGTCTTACGCGGAAGAACCAGTGCAAATTCTTGATCGCAAGGAGAAGCAATTGAGAAGCAAAAATATTTCCTTGGTCAAGATCTTATGGAGAAATCAAAACATAGAAAGAAGCCACTTGGGAACTGGAAGAGAGAGGAGATAAGAAAGGCCTATCCGCATTTGTTCCAAGGTACGTTAAGTTTCGAGGACGAAACTTCCATAAGGAGGGTAGAATGTAACACTTGCCTTAATTAAGCATTCTTTTTTTCTAAAATATTCATATCTTAAAAGGTAATGGGAAATGGTATGCATGCTTGATACCCTAGTTATTTCATGTTTATTAAATGGGTATGTATAAAAATGTATACATAAGTATTTATACATCCATGTATATAGGTATAAGAATACCCCAACATATGGTCAACTTACCACCATCTCCCACCATACTTGTACCTCATGGAGAGGGGGGAGACATGGAGCTTGACATAGGGCATGGTGTAGGGTAGAGTGATGGGTTGTATAGGGGACACTTGGCACATTTTTGTGGGGAGTTAGAGACTATAAATAGGGGGGAGTGAAGAGGATTAAACCATTTTGGATCAAACTCTCTCTCTCTCTTCACAAACTCTCTCCCTCTCTTCCCTTTCCTACAGCAGCAACAGCAGCAGCAAAGGAGCAACAGCAGCAGCAACAAAAGCAGCAGCAGCAGCAACAAAGGAGCAGCAGCAGCAGCAGCAAAAGAAGCAGCAGCAGCAGCAACAAAGGGGCAGCAGCAGCAGCAACAAAGGGCAGCAGCAATATCAGCAGCCAACAACCCTATTTTCCCCCATCTCCTTTCTTAAAAACACCTTTTTCCATCTCAAATTTGATTGAGATTGAAATAGAGTTCAGATTGTCTTAGTCTCAATGCGAATCCGCTGTAGCAAGGGCTCGAGCGGGTCGTGATCCTCAGGGAAGGATGCGATGAAAGCGTTTCGACTCGATTCCTCTGTATCTTCAAAAATAAGAGAGAGAGATTAGATTGAGATGAAAATATTGGAGAAGAGATGGTTTTGCTGATTTTCTACCACAACCCTATTGCAAATTAAAGAGCTTGATCTTCATCTTAAGATTAATATAATTCACCCTAGGTTATTACAACTATATCAAGAAAGAAAATAATACACAATTCTAACTAAGTTACATAGATCAAAAACCTAACTATGGTTCCTCCTAACATCTAGGTACAGCCTAATAGAAGACGAATCTCAACTTATGCTGTCCTAGTTCTTAAGTTGAAGTCATGAAAAGGTCCTTTTATCATGTAACCTAGATTAAGAATTTTAAGTATTTTTTTAATCTTCTAGAATTAGTTGCCTTAAACCTAGGGTTTCTAGTGATGTTCATTAATCGGATCAAGATTTAATTGCTTCTAGGTTGCTTCAAGAATCTCAGCAAACCACTAGGAAGATTAGTTCTTCATCATCATTTTTTTTTGCTTTTTCAATTATTTAATTTTTTTGGTTTTTATCTAATGAGAAAGACTGCAAAAATAAAGAAAAAACGAAAACAAGAAGAGATCGAAGATTAAAACACGAGAGATTGCAAAAGAAATAAAATAATTGCAGAAATTTAACAGAGAACAAAAGAGTGACCTTTATTGATGGATCTCCGGTTACACAATTGTCTCCTTCTTCTCCACAAAGAACTTGAAATAAAAATTACAACTTTGAATAAAAATGGCTAAAGCAAACCCTAATCGTCTCTGCATGCCCCTCCTGTTGCGACTGCATGGATATTTATAGTGCAGAATGTAGAGGAGTCCCGGATAGAAGTGCCAACGGAAACTGGTACCCATATCTATCCAAACTGCCGCGCCTACGCGGCAGTTTAGTGGCTTTTGGCCACGCGCTTTGGCGTGTGGCCTCTCCTGGTCCGTCCATGTGGGCTTCTGCTTTTAGAAGTGTGATCCTGGCCTTTTAATCTAGATTTTCGAGATAACTTGGTAATCAAGTTACCCTTAATCCAGATTTCTTCAAATCTTCTCTCCACGAAATTCCTCTTTATCTTGGCTTTTTATCCTTATCCCGCAGGTGTTTAGGGTTTGATAGAAGTCTATCCAACCCTAATTTCTGATATTTGTAACTTTTAGCCCTTGTATTTGCATTTTGAATCTTTGTATTTGCGCTTCTTCACCTGGGCTTCAAACTTGGGCTTGGATCTGGGCTTTTGGGCTCTTTTAGCTTTATTCTTTATTAAATTGATAATTTGAGGCCTGCACATATTAAATAAAGAAATATTAATAATTGTGCATTATAATATGAATAAATGTGCAAATGCGATGGTATATATGATGTCAATTATGCATTTTTCACTACCTATCACACCCCCACACTTATCTTTTTGCTCGTCCTCGAGTAAAAATCAAAAAGAAAGAGAAAAATCTAACTTAGCTAACTCACTTTCGTAGGAATCACGGTTGCACTTAGCATGTGCAACAAGCCGTTAAACCCCTAGGTTACCCTAGAGGACGAGTGTTGTCTCGTGAGGGTTTTCAGCGGATTACACCCACAAAATCCATAAAAAGGAAAATATTTGAATTATATTTGAAGAGACTAAGTAGTCTATAAGTTTTAGGATTATCATTTTTATTCATTCTTCAAACCTGGTCTTTATAAAGTTAATTGTTATTCATTTTAGGTAAGGATTAAAATTGAATTTCTAATATAGTCTTTTCGTTACCAAAAGTCATACGCACCCTTGTGAATCTAGGAATTCCTTAACTTGGACTCTCATGCCTCATTATTATTTTTATAACATCATCTAATTTTCTTTCGTGTAAGTATCAAGGCTTCTTGAGGCCCTCATACCTAACTAATTGACTATTAGATGTGTTAAATATATATTTTATTTATTTATTTATTTTTTTTGGCATGTATAACTCATCTAATTTTCTTTCGTATAAGTATCAAGGCTTCTTGAGGCCCTCATACCTAACTAATTGATTATTAGATGTGTTAATACATATATTATATTTCTTAGTTTTCTTAGGCTTTCTAATCCACCCATGTAACGAACTTAAAGTCGATGACTCCCAACCGGTTGGCTTTAGGGCACCAGGTGAGAAAACACCCCGCGGACTCAAATTCGAGTGAACTAGGCCCCAAAACTAAGGACTTTATTTTATTTACTCACCTTTAGGCATGAATACTTATGCTTCTTGAGGCACATGTATCAGCTTAATTGGTGATTTTTTTTTCTTTCTTTTTTTTTTTTTTAAGAGGCACAAGGTCTTTGTCTTAGAATCCTAGATATGCATTTGGTATGCACATTTCATTAAGGTAAAAATCAAGACTAATTATTTATTCAATTTCTCTCCTATACCTAAAATTTAAACAATTTATTTATTTTGACCAAGTTTTTAGAAATCCTAATCATGATTTTCCTAATCCTTAAAACTAACTTAGATTTCTTTCAAAAAATAAGTCAAAATATTTCCTTTTTATAACATTTTTTTTTTTTTTTTAATCTTTTCTATGTTAGTAAACCCTCCCCCACACTTATCTCATGCATTGTCCTCAATGTATGAAATGCATGAATGCATGAAGAAAAATGTAAAGAGAGGCAAAGAATAATAGTAAACCATAATATGTACAACACAAGTATCACTCTCACCTAGAGCTGCTTAGGATTCATCCCTCTAGCTCATTTCCCATCATTCCAATGGGTTCTCTTTATAAGGCACAATGGGGAGACCAACATTTTTGTTTTAACTTTCTCTCCCCCCAGTTTCATCTTCTTTAGGTTCTTCCTCATCATATGTCCACCTCCATTATTCAAAAATTCATCACACCTTTCAGTTGGAACTTCCTTTCCGAGAAATTCTAGCTCAGTTCCGTACATCTCCTCAAAACTTAAATCAACACTTTTTCCTGGAAGTGAATAATTAACCAACATCTCCTTAATCGGTGTATCTAAACATAGGAGTTCTTCTTCAAAGAGACTTTCGAAAGTTAAGTCAATCGGAGTTTCTTGAACTATATTCTCATGCGATATTTCAGTGCTTGGCTCTTTGAAGATACTTAGATCAAATCTTCGTTTTTTAAATGGAACTTTAAAATTATAATCCTCAACATGTGTCATCTTATCACTAAAATCGCACCTATCCTCAAATAACTTGTCAAGAAATAGAGACTCATTTTCACTTTCTTTTTCACAAATGTTCTCGATGAAGTTCACCTCAAATGTTTGGTCTTTAATCTTACGAGACTGGTTTTCCAGGTTGAAGACATTGACCTCTTTAGTCATGTTTCCAAAAGTCAACCTCATGGATCCATTCCTACAATTTATGATCGCATTTGCAGTTGCAAGGAACGGACGCCCTAGGATAACGGGAGTTTGAGACCGAAGAGTGGATACAGGTTCGGTCTCTAGAACAACAAAATCTACTGGGTAGATAAACTCCCCAACTTGGACGAGCACATCGGTAATTTCTCCTTTGGGAATTTTTATGGATCGGTCAGCCAATTGGATTGTAACCTTAGTCGGACTAAGTTCGCCCAACCCAAGTTGTTGGTAAACTGAGAAGGGAGTAAGTTGATACTTGCTCCCAAATCAAGAAGTGCATGCTTAATTGCAGTTTGACCTATTGTGCAAGAGATGGTGGGGCAACCAGGGTCCTTATACTTGACAGGGATCTGGTTAGACAATAGCTCACTAATGTTAGTGGCTAGAAAAACCTTCTTGGGCACATTAGTCTTTCTCTTCTTTGTGCACATGTCCTTAATAAACTTGGCATACTTAGGGACTTGTTGAATTGCATCAAGAAGAGGTATATTGATCTTGACTTGATTAAAAATCTCTCGTACCTTATCCATTTGTGCACATTGCTTATCTTTAAGCCTATTTGGGTAGGGTGCGATGGGCTTGTGCATATCTTCGGCTGACTTGTCTTTTTTCGTGTTGTTGGCATTAAGTTGGGATGGAGTGGGATCAGGCAAGCTGAATGCTTGTTTAGAACTTGATGGTGTTGATACTTGGTTATCAACTTGTTTTCCCGACCGCAATGTATGAATCGCATTGCACTGACTCATATGATTCTCTTCAGCCAAGTGAGCTTGACTAGAGTTCCTAGGGTTTGGGAATGGTTGACTAGGTAGAGTACCCTTTTGCCTTTCTTGCTGATTCATTTGCATCTCTATCCTAGTCAAGACTTGAGCCAGCGTGTCATTGCTTTTAACGATAGTGTCCACCTTTCTTTCCAGATTGGAGAGCCTTGTTTCCATTTGTGAATATTGGAAAGAGGGTGGAGGATTTTGATAGGGCGGATTTTGGAAATTGTTGGAGAATTTGGGCCTAGTTTGATCATTGTTACTTTGGCCCCATGACAAATTGGGATGGTTTCTCCAACCGGGATTGTAGGTGGGCGAATATGGATTGTTGGCGGGCAGATTGTTGGCGGGCCTTGTGAAGGCCGCACTCATATGTTCGGGCAGACTTTGGTGCGCGATGAAGACAGGACATTCCTCGAACACATGGTTCCTATCTTGACAATAAGTACAGCCCGTCAAAGATGTTGGGCTGACTTGGTTCACAGAGACTGGCTCCTTAGTTTCAAGAGCCTCTAGTCTACGCATAACAGCAGCTAACTTAGCATCTTGTGCTATGTTGGCCTCAATGGAATGAATACCTCCTTTTGAAGAAGTGGGGTCATTAGTCCTAGATTTCTCAGGAGTAGGGTCCCACTGGATGGCTTTTTCAGCTAAGTCCTCAAACAATGACCATCCTTCATTTTCATTCTTTTCCAGAAATCCTCCTTGACACATGGATTCTAACAATGTCTTAGTAGAATAATCTAATCCATCATATATGACTTGGCAAAGTCGCCATTTCTCTACCCCATGATGGGGACATTGGGCAAGGAGGTCCTTAAACCGCTCGAAGTATTTCCAAAAAGGCTCATTGGCTGTTTGCTTAAACTGTAGGATATTCTTCCTAATCAGTGCAGTCTTGTGAACGGGATAAAATTTCTTCAAGAAGGCCTTGACGAAACTGTCCCAAGTGTCTATAGAACCAACCTCTAGACTGTAGAGCCATTTCTTTGCTAAATCTTTCAACGCAAAGGGGACAAACCTAAGCTTAATGGCATCTTTTCCCAACTTAGGCATATTTATCATTAAACATACTTCCTCAAATTCTGATAAGAAGAAGTATGCATCCTCTGATTCAAGTCCATGGAACTTGGGAAGGGTGCTGATATATTGTGGCTTAAGCTCAAATGGGTCAGCACCTTCATTACTTAGCTTGATGCAAGAAGGAATAGAGGTTCTAAGAGGATAGAACCTATCTTGGAGAGATGGCGGTTGAGCCATGTGTGGGTCGGGCTTGAGCTCGGGTGGTGAACTAGTTCTAGTTAGCCTGGATGTAAGTGGGTCTCTCGACCAAGCGGTCATGCACAATCAGCAAACAAGTTCACCCAATCAATCAAAAAGAAAAAGAAAAACAAACAAAAATCCTATTCTAGGGTTATCCTTGACCTAGACGACTCCTAACTTTAGACTGTCCTTAGGAGGTCTATTGTCGACGTCAACCACGAGCTAATCGGCCAGTTCAGGGCAAGACCGGTGGGAGGTTTTCCGTCAGAGACGTTCCTTAATTAAATAACCACCGTTCTTCGGGCTTTCGGCCCTCAATCCCTTCGCTAGACACCGATTTGGCAAGGGTTAATTTCGAACAACTTTCCTTCTTCGGTCAATCTCCTATTGAGTCCGAGTTACCTTAGGGCCAACGTCTAGTCAAGTTTTAATTAGGGTTAGGGTTGTGAGTGTGACTGGTATGATTTGTGGGCCAAGGAAGGGTGATGAAATCCCCACCTTATCTTTGTTATGGGTTATGCCCTTAAAATGGATTAGTGTACGTGTAAAGCGGTAGAAAAGTAATCACTCAAGAAAGCGGTAAACAAACAAGAGTGCTTCCTAATCTATATGCTATGCAAACGTACCTTGTCGCCAGCACTCTTCAACAGAATAAAAGAATTAAAATAGACACGTGCCCTAAAATGCAAGAGTCTAAAAATATTTTTATTTTTTTCAACAAATAGGTTAATGTTAATTATTAACAGTTGCAGAGTGATCACAGAGAGGAAATAACACAGCAGAAAATATTTTTTTGCACTGCAGAGCAACCTGCAGAAAAATGAATTAGTAGTGAGCTACAATTGCCGCGGATTCGCGGCTTTTGCCGTGGATTCGCGGCAAACTTGTAGGTCCAAGTGCTCTGCCTTCGAGGGCAGAGGCACTGGATAGCAATATGTGTCTTCTGCTGCTCTGTTTCTGCTTTCTGTTCTCTGTACCTGCAACAGAAAAGAAAGAATGATTAGAACAAAGAAATCGTGCCGTTCCTTCCCCGGCAACGGCGCCAAAATTTGATTGAGATTGAAATAGAGTTCAGATTGTCTTAGTCTCAACGCGAATCCGCTGTAGCAAGGGCTCGAGCGGGTCGTGATCCTCAGGGAAGGATGCGATGAAAGCGTTTCGACTCGATTCCTCTGTATCTTCAAAAATAAGAGAGAGAGATTAGATCTTGAGATGAAAATATTGGAGAAGAGATGGTTTTGCTGATTTTCTACCACAACCCTATTGCAAATTAAAGAGCTTGATCTTCATCTTAAGATTAATATAATTCACCCTAGGTTATTACAACTATATCAAGAAAGAAAATTAATACACAATTCTAACTAAGTTACATAGATCAAAAACCTAACTATGGTTCCTCCTAACATCTAGGTACAGCCTAATAGAAGACGAATCTCAACTTATGCTGTCCTAGTTCTTAAGTTGAAGTCATGAAAAGGTCCTTTTATCATGTAACCTAGATTAAGAATTTTAAGTATTTTTTTAATCTTCTAGAATTAGTTGCCTTTAAACCTAGGGTTTCTAGTGATGTTCATTAATCGGATCAAGATTTAATTGCTTCTAGGGTTGCTTCAAGAATCTCAGCAAACCACTAGGAAGATTAGTTCTTCATCATCATTTTTTTTTGCTTTTTCAATTATTTAATTTTTTGGTTTTTATCTAATGAGAAAGACTGCAAAAATAAAGAAAAAACGAAAACAAGAAGAGATCGAAGATTAAAACACGAGAGATTGCAAAAGAAATAAAATAATTGCAGAAATTTAACAGAGAACAAAAGAGTGACCTTTATTGATGGATCTCCGGTTACACAATTGTCTCCTTCTTCTCCACAAAGAACTTGAAATAAAAATTACAACTTTGAATAAAAATGGCTAAAGCAAACCCTAATCGTCTCTGCATGCCCCTCCCTGTTGCGACTGCATGGATATTTATAGTGCAGAATGTAGAGGAGTCCCGGATAGAAGTGCCAACGGAAACTGGTACCCATATCTATCCAAACTGCCGCGTATGCGCGGCTTTTGCCGCGCCTACGCGGCAGTTTAGTGGCTTCTGGCCACGCGCTTTGGCGCGTGGCCTCTCCTGGTCCGTCCATGTGGGCTTCTGCTTTTAGAAGTGTGATCCTGGCCTTTTAATCTAGATTTTCGAGATAACTTGGTAATCAAGTTACCCTTAATCCAGATTTCTTCAAATCTTCTCTCCACGAAATTCCTCTTTATCTTGGCTTTTTATCCTTATCCCGCAGGTGTTTAGGGTTTGATAGAAGTCTATCCAACCCTAATTTCTGATATTTGCAACTTTTAGCCCTTGTATTTGCATTTTGAATCTTTGTATTTGCGCTTCTTCACCTGGGCTTCAACATGGGCTTGGATCTGGGCTTTTGGGCTCTTTTAGCTTTATTCTTTATTAAATTGATAATTTGAGGCCTGCACATATTAAATAAAGAAATATTAATAATTGTGCATTATAATATGAATAAATGTGCAAATGCGATGGTATATATGATGTCAATTATGCATTTTTCACTACCTATCAAAATTCCCACTTACTTCTCTTCAGTCCACATACTAGAAAAGGTTCCGTATTCCTCCAAGGAACCGTTAGAACGAGTCAAGGGGAGTGTCATTGGTCGAACGACTCCGTTGTAGCGGGATATCAAACTTGAAGAAGAGCATACCACTTCAAAGGAGTGAGTAGAACTTATGAATCTTTGTGTTATGATAAATAGACATAAAAGTAAAGATTTCGAAACTTGCTTATCCTTGTTACTTTATGTATCCTAGCATATTGATAGTATATAATGCATGTGATTGTTGTGTGTTTGGAGGAAGGGACCGGGTTGAACCGGAGGTGCGAGTAGGGGAGATTATGCGGTAGCGCATTAGAGGAAGGGACCGGGTTGAACCGGTGGTGGTAGAAGGGGAAAAATTTATTGCATGGATTGATGCGTAGAAGGAAGGGACCGGGTTGAACCGGAGGAGGCCGAAGGGGGAGCCCAATGTAAGGTCAATAAAGTATATTGGTGCGACTAAATAGAAATTCTATGTTAAGATTGTATATATATATATATAAACCCTTAACCTTGAATCTGGAATAACTTCGTATACAGACAAATATTACATAGGTTAGTCGACTAAGTCCCTAGAATAAGTCGACTACAGGTGTGATACATAGGCAGATACACTGCTGGAAAGCCTGGTTAGTCGACTACAGACAGACTGTAGTCGACTAACTTCAGATACAGAGAGCAAACAGAGAGTTGGCAACCTGTTTTTGGACATAATTAGTCGACTATAGTCGACTTATAAGTCGACTAATAGACGGTGTAGTCGACTACACCAGAGAGGGTAGTCGACTACAGGTGACATACAGAGAGTAACACAACTTTTGACCCACAACTAGTCGACTATAGGGGACCATCAAGTCGACTAGGACTTGGGTAGTCGACTATACCAGGAAGGGTAGTCGACTACATAGGATCCTGTCAGCCAACAGAGAAGTAGATCCTTTTGGGTTGCCTTCAGTCGACTATAGCTATAACTATAGTCGACTGGCGGGTATTATTAGTCGACTATATTAGGATATAAGTCGACTAATAGACCTTATCACTGTGTTTCAAGTGGATTCTCGGCTAATAAGAAATTTTATATAAATAGTATTATGACACTTGTCAACCGGATAATTTAGCCATGTAGACCTACTTGATAGGCATATTTAAATATTGTTTTACTCACTGAGCCATCAAGCTCACTCTATTCTAATTCTACCTTCAGGTTTGGACAAGGGAAAGGACCCGCTTAAGGGCAAATGTGCGGGACAAGCACCACCGGAGCCATTGCACTAAAAGTTACTTTTGATATGTATATGATTTTGTATAAACATGCGTACTTTTAGTTGGATGCTGTCTTTGACTTGTAAATCTTAAAGGACCTGTTGTTAGACTCTAACTTGGTAATATACATATACTTTGATATGATAATTGTAGACTGCATTTCTTACGGATTGTCAAACTATATGTGTAGGCGTGATAAGTCATGATTAGATCATACATGTTATTGGAATTTCTGAGGTATAGTGTAGAGTTTTCTGATGATTATAATGGAAGTATTATACCTTGATGGGTCCCACGCTTGGATTGTATGAGATAATTATGGTTAAATGGAAAATTTAACTGGGACCGTTACAGATTTGGAGCGAGGTCAATCTAGACGCGAGAACAGGATTTGTAGTTAGTTTGTGAGTTTGAGTTAATTTGAGATTTTGAGGCAAATTTGCTCATGAATTTTGATTTTTTGATGGGGATATTAATTGTTAAGGGATGCTATTTTTTTTTTATTTCATGAATGAGATGCTAATTTTTAATTTATTGGGAGTTTGGTGTTTGTATTTTTTGAGATATTAATTTAATTTTTTGGCGTAGCATTTTCTCCTTCTTCTTTTCTTTTATATTTAATTTTTTTCGTTTTATAATGATCTCCCAGTTTTATTTTTACCTCTCTCGCTCTTATAAATCTCTCTATGATCAAATATATTCTTGCCTACTGTTTATTTGGTCAATTGAGACAAATCATGGAGAAAAAATTATAAAACTAGTCAGAAATTGACTGAACTGTGCTAAAGGGAGAAAGTTGAACATAAATATATAAAAAGACAAAAATTGACACATGTAGACAAAAAATTATAAAAATAGATAGAAATTGATTAAAGTGGACAAAAAGAAAAAACTAGACAGAAATATATAAAAAAGTACAGGACTGATACATGTATCAGAAAGAAGAAAAATTGGGCACAATCTCCCGCTGATGACAGACTGATTTGGAGCGAGCCCTATCAGGACCAGGGAACATGATTTTGAGTTACTTTATGAGTTTGAGTTGATTTTTGATTTTGAGGTAAATTTGCCCATGAAATTTTTTTTTTGATAGGGATGTTAATTTTTGTTAGGATGCTATTTTTTTGATTTCATGATGGGAATACTAATTTTAATTTATTGGGAGTTTAGTGTTTGTATTTTCTTGGGGATATTAATTTAATTTTTTTTGGTTTAACATTTTTCTCCCTCTTCTTTTATTTTATATTTAATTTTTCTGTTTTATAATAATATCTCCCATTTCATTTTTACCTCTCGAGCCTATAAATCTCTCCATGACAAAATAAAGTTTACCTGTTGTTTATTTGGTCAAGTGAAACAGATCTTGATAAAGTTGGATATAATTTATAAAAAAAGACAGAAATTAACTGAAGTGGACACAAAAAGAGAAAATTGGACAAAAAATATATATAAAAAGACAAAAATTGATGCAGTTAGACAGAAATTTATTAAAGTGGACAGAAAAGGAGAAAATTGGATAGAAATATAAAAAAAGACAAAAAATGACATATGTAGACAGAAATGGAAAAAAAACTACTCTCCCCGCCAATGACGGACTTATATGGAGCGAGGTCAATCTGGACTCGCAGGAGGATTTTTAGTTAGTTATTAAGTTAATTTGGGATTTTGAGGTAAATTTACTGATGAATTTTGATTTTTGATGGGGATGTTATATTTTGTGGATGCTAATTTTTTTGATTTCATGATGAGGATGCTAATTTTAATTCATTGAGAGTTTAGTGTTTGTATTTTTTTTTTGGGAGAATATTAATTTAATTTTTGTGTAGTATTTTCTCCCTCTTCTTTCCTTTTATATTTAATTTTTCCGTTATATAATAATCTTCCCGTTTCATTTTTACCTCTCTCCTGCCTTTAAATCTCTTCATGACCAAATATATTTTTTCTTGTTACTTATTTGATCAACTGAGACAGATCATGAGAAAGTTTGCCATAAATATATAAAAGTAGACATAAATTGACATAAGTGGACAGAAATGAAGAAATGTGAACAGATGTATATAAAAAAGACAAAAAACTAGACGCGGGTAGACAGAAAGAAGAAAAAAATAGGCTTGATCTCTCCGCTGATGACAGATCGATCTGGAGTGACGCTGATCTGGAGGTGGGAGGAGGATTTTGTCCACCATCATTAATAGACTCACACCCTTACATAATAAGTAAATTATTTTTAGCATAATATATACATTTTTAACTTAATAAAATAAACAATTAAATAAGTGAAAAATAAATAATTAAATATTCATATGTTATGAATAATTTGCTAGTTATGTTAACAGCTAAAATTAATTTACTATTTTAACTAAAAGTAAATTACTTTTTTAGGTGGTCCTTTCATAATTTCATTTCTTCAAATATTTAAATAATTTTATAATTCCTATCTAACTTTTTCAGTTTTATGTCTTCTTATATTTTGTCAAGTTAACAATAAATGTTGAAGTCATCATGATAATGTGAACATCTCCATGAAAATGACCAGCCATCACTCTCACGTGAACACTCATCTGAGCAACCACAACAAAAAGACACGACCACCTAAAGGCAATACAAAGATTACAAAAATACATTACATCTTGTATTGTCTTTTGGTGAGGACAAGGACTCGCAAACACAACAAACTTGATCAAAGAAGTTTTAGATAAGATTTTAAACAGCAAAGATTTTTTGACGGGAGAAATATTTCCTGAGGAGCTAAAAATAATTTTTCCTAACTTAAATGCTCATCATGTTCCTAACTTTACGCATGCAGTGTGTTTTTCAGTGATCACAACACTCCAAAAAGTTGACTTGTGCAGTGGTGTCTATTTTGATTATATGTGATATGGTTGTTCATCTTGCATCACCCACGGGCTGTATTGATTGACTGGACTTATCTTCAGCACGTAATCCAAAGAAATAGTTTATCACAACATTTATGGAGGCTTTAAGTTGTGAAAGATGTCACTGGATAATGACTGAAACTAATCCTAGCTGGGTGCCAGAGCAACTGAGTGGATTTTTTTTTTTTTTTTTCCGCTCACCGCATTTGCTCACCGTGCTCACCCCAAACGGTGAGCCGTCCGACGCGGATGGGCCCTCCGGCTCACCACGCTCACCGCGCGCGCGGTGAGCGAAAAATTGATAGCAGAGTTAAGCTTAAACACTTAAAAAACCACCTGTTAATTTATCACTACACCACTCAGCAACCTTGTAGGTTTTCCTGGACGCAAGAAGGGATCGAGAGAGAAAGAGAGAGAGAATTTATACTATCAGCATCTTTAAGGGTCTCCATTATCTCCATTTGCGACTGATCATGAGGAACTTTTTCTGCTAAATCTGGTGCAGTTTGGACTTGATTTTTAATGGCACTTCATTGGAACAATAGGCCACCAGAAGGCGCACCATCTGAGAGTGGCAAGAAATGTTGACCATTAATCCAGTCAGTTTGACAAGTACAATACAACTATCAAGTTTATAACTTTATAACAGTAAACTACTTGACATCAGGTCTCTGCAGGTATCACGGTTAAAATATTTTCTGTTCCACAGCAAGAAATAAGTGAAAAGAAAAACTGGAACTTTATCAATAAGGAGTCTCCAAAGTCTTTTCATTCTGAATGCACTGTGGTTGAAGCTTTTATCATACTACCATAGTAT
Source organism: Agave tequilana (assembly GCA_038442645.1). NCBI lineage: Eukaryota > Viridiplantae > Streptophyta > Magnoliopsida > Asparagales > Asparagaceae > Agave > Agave tequilana. Next base: position 111,097 of record JAVJIF010013678.1, read on the forward strand.
TAGAGACATTCACAGTCAGTTGTTTAAACTGAAAGAATAAATGATTTTAAGTCTTTCCTGCATCAGCAATTTTGACAAAATATGAAGAAATTTCTTCAATACTGCAAGAAAGTTCTACCCAAAATCATTCTATATACAGACCAAATTCTTGGTCAGATCCTCTGCTTCATAATGCTATGTCAGCTAGGAAGGGAATAAAGCTCTTTTATTAGCAAAGAGACAGTGGCGAGTGATTGAACAAGGCACGACTTTCTAATTTTGTTCATGGTCAGCAACTTGACCTCCCAACTGCAAAGCTTAACATTGACGAAAAATTTCTCATATCAGAAGGCAGAGAGAACCAAATACCAAAATGTGAGATTATTGTGATTGTACCAAGGGGCATGTGAGTTGGAATCCAAGAAGAAATAAAGTCCCAGTTGGCAGTTATCCATTTATACTCATTCTCTGTGTTAGTGCTGTATTGACTGTAACTAAATTAAGGATGCCGGTCTGATCACGAGAACCATGCACACCATGTGCACGGCTGCAAACCCCACGAATCATGTTTTGATACATGAGGCGAATCGGGTTTGATGCAATCAGAATTGGTACCACGGGCACATGATTCTTTGCAAACCCAACCAGAAAAAAATTAACCAGATAGAGAGAGAGAGAGGTGCATTGCAACATGCATGTGCTGTTGTTTATTTTAATTCTGATAAGACTGTAAAACGTTGGCTCTTGAGTTATAACTTTATATGCTTGTTGGGTATTTGCCATTAATAAATCAGATCCAAAAAAAAAAAAAAAAAAAAAAAAAGAAGAAGAAGAGAAAAAAATATGGTCCACTCTCTCAATTACTGATATGTGACAGTTTCGATTCATTTTGATTTAACTGTCATCGTTCTCTTTGTAAACTCTATTTACTTCCACGTTTTGTTTTAAATAGATCATAACTATTCATGAAATAATAGATGGTTGTGTCTAAACACTAAATTAGACGCAGTGAAGAACATCTATATGACACGAAAAACTCAAACTAATAAACACCATAGGCTAAAAAACATACTCCCGATGTTGTAGAAAAGATTTGACTCTCAAAGTTGGGCATGTCTATCCCATTTCTAAACCTATCAACTGTTGGTAAATGCTAGAGCTTCTAACAAGAATCTCACATGTTTGATCTATATATGCTAGCTTGTCGACCTCAAGAAAATTCTTTAGGACTATGTAAATGAAAAATATGATGTATTTGGAGGACTTGGGGCACCATTTCAAAAAACTAGACTTCTAGTTAGAGTTGTCCAAATTCTTATATACTCAAGATCATTTCTATGCACAGCCGATGTGGGACTATTTATTCGACCAAAATCTCAACAATCCCCCTCGAATAAAGAGTTTCCCTGCAAGCTCAACTTTCTTCACAATGGAAGACCAAATGCTCGATCGATATCCAACTCTTCACTGCGTCGGGCAGACACACCTTATGTGAAGCACCAACTGTAGCTGGTCACTCCTCTACACCGCGTGGGAGGTGACACACCCATTGTAAAGAAGCACTGTTGCCAAATATCTTGTGAGCCAAATTGCTTTACTGGGACTCACTATTGCGTCTTCTTGCGCCAAATTGGGAGATCAACAACATTGAACATCACCCACACATACGACTAAGTTTGGAGCATGGCTCTAATACCAATTTGTTGGGATTAGAGCATGCCAAGAACACAAACCCTAAATCGCAAACACACACAAAGAGAAAGAGACCGAGATTTACGAGGTTCGACAAGATGTCTACGTCTCCGGGGCAGAAGAGAGAGATCCATTGATGATTTACACAAAATTTACAAGAGGATTATAAGGTTCTCTCAAGAGCTATCATGAGAAAATCACCAACCCTAAAATGAGTTCACATTCTCTATTTATAGAAAGAAGAAGAAACCCCAAATCAACTCTAGGTCGGGTCCAAAAACAGCTCTGACCCGACTGTTGGTCGATCGCAAAGTCCTGCAAGATTGCAGGACTTACTGGATTTGTCGATCGATCGGCCGGTCGACCGACCAACTGGGTTTCTCTCCTCTCTATCAACTTCGATCGACCGATCCAAGTATTGTGCATGTCGGTCGATCGCCTGGTCGACCGAAGTCCTGTTATAGAGTTAAAAAAACTCCATCACCTATTTTTGCCCTCTTTACATTCTCCACCTCGGTGAAGATTTTTCAAATCTGAGTCGAACTCTAATGAACTCCTGACGAAATTGACACACGATCTCGGCGAAATCGACACACGATCTCGAGTTGAGCGCTACAGGCGAAATCGACACACGATCTCGGCAAAATCGATACACGATCTCGACTTGGCCGAACGGACCAACCGTTTTCAACGAATCGCCATCACACTTACAATTGATTTCAAATGATCACATTGGATCCAAATTGAGTTTGTCCCTCAGGCAACTCTCTCCAAACTCTAATATTAATTGTAAAGATTTCAAATTTTAGGCCAGCCATACAAAGAGAATGCACCATACATGTACACCGAAGATAATCAATACTATATGAGCCGATCAATAAACGTGTCTACAACTCAGTAACTGAATGGAACACCTTTCCAAATGACCTAAAAAAGAACTCAACATGTGCCAACAATGACTTAACAGCTGCTGACATTCCAATCTAAATGTCTTTAAGATGATCCAATCAAATCAGAGTAGAGAACACAAAATACTAACTTCGGCTCAACAAAGTGGATGTACGTCCCCTTATGCAAGCTCAACTATTTTCTCACCGGAAGATCAAATGTTCATCGAGATCACAACACTTCACCTCTACGTGAAATCCAAATCAGTTTCCGCTGTCAATTCTCCAGAACTCAATAACTCAAATAGTTTCATTCAGGCTACACGAACAAACGGCTGCCTACGTACTCTATGCCCAAGGGATCAAGCCTCTCGTAGTTCATTCGAATCAGCTCCACCTAGCTTAACCAACTCTCATTTTTGCAGCAACGAACCCAGCTGGCCGAGTCATATAAACCTCATCAACATGAGATTCATGCTTCTTTACAACCTATCTTTGCGGATTCCCTTTGGCTCCTCTAGCTGCATCTGAACCATCTTTTTCAACATGTTCAGTATCTATATCGATTACTCGATCTCCACCCGGTGTCACAATGATGAAATCCCAGATGATACTGAACCAATGGACAACGTGGAGTAGCATCAACCTCCATCCGTTGCAATACTTATAACTTGATCTTCATTGTCTCCATCTGCTGGGAGACAGTAGGCTTCACCATTGAAGCTTCATCAAATGTGACATATCTGCTCAAGACAAACTCTTTGTTTTTTGGATCTCATAACTTGTAATCTTTCAAGTCTTTCTTGTATCCCAAAAACACTAATTTGTTCACCTTAGAGTCCAACATGTATTTCTTTACATCAACATAGGCCGGGCAACCAAATACTCTAAGTGAATCATGATCACGAACAGCTCCACTTGACCAAATCTCCAAAAGAGTCTTATCTCCTATCGCAGTCGTTGGTAGCCTATTCAAGAGATGACTAGCATACTCAATCGTCTCAACCCAAAATGATTTGTCTAATAATGCATTAGACAACAAATACCGAACCTTTTTCAGTAAGGCACGATTCACCTCTCTGGCTACATCATCTTTCCCTTTTGTGAAGTAGGTAACAATACTATTGTTCTGGCCAAATTGCAAGAAAGAATTCTTAAACTCTTCAACATGATCATATCGGAGCACCTTGATTTTCCTACTTGTCTGATTTTTCATCAGATTCTTCCACTTCACCAATAACTCTAAGACTTCAACTCTCTGTCTCATAGTGTATTCCCACAACGCCTAGAATAATCATTTACAACTGAGACAAAGTACCTATGGCCTCTAAGTAATCATCTACAACCAGCCGGTTTGTTAAACTCTCTGTTTGTCACATTAGTCGACTAGTCTTGTAACCTAATCGACTATACTTGGTTTCCACCTGTGCAATCCAACTTTGATATGACCGATACGCTTTCGTATTCGATCCTATTGATTGTAACACTCTTTGGCTAACCTTCAACAGAGTTTAACATACACTTTCAACAAGATTTTATCCTATCTGTCTGCATTTTATTAATATGTCCACTTCATGATATACCTTTTCATTTCAATACTAATACATTTTCCTAAATGTACTTTTGAGTCACGTAACTACCACGTCCTCAAGTCATATAATTGACCCTTATAATAAATAAAGGGGGTGATGCTTAAGAGCTCATGAAGCCTTGATGTTGATGGTGTCTAGGATGATAACGGATGTACAATTTTGGGCCTTATGTTCATTGAAGAGCTACCAAAATTATCTTGCATTTTATAAATCTAGGTCAGCTAATAATTTTATTCCTTTTAGTTGATGATTTTTTTTTTTGTTTTTTGATGATATAAGTTCCCTACCTTGATTTAAGTGAGATTTGAGCATCAAACCAAAACCACTTGCCACAACAAAAAAGTCTAATCACTATACAACAACAGCACCTGCAGTTGATGACTTACATATAATTGAGTTATAAATTTAGGTCAGCTAATAATTTTATTCCTTTGAGTTGATGATTCTTACATATATTAATTTGTAAATTAATATTTTACATGCATAATGCAATCCTATAAATGCAATATGTACCCTACATTGGCATCAATAATGAGAGTGCAGAGGCAGACATTTTTGCTATGTGAAAACTTTGATTTTCTGAAATGATGATTATAAGAACAATACCACAGTTGTTTTACGTGAACCTTAAGCATCAAAGAAGAAACATTAGGCAAATTACGGCGGATAAAAAGTTTTTAAATTCTAGTGTTAAATACTAAAAAGGCCTCTTTTGTCAAATAATTATATTTGCAAAAAGAAAATAAAGGCATGGCCAATGATGCAAGAATATGCAGAATCTCAAGCTCGAAAGGTACAGTTTGCTAAAATTATAAAATTAATTTCAACACCCTCACCATGCCCCTTCACAACGCCAAAAGGACTTGATTATTATATGCAAAAATAAATAGATAAGTAAATGTGGAGAATAGAGAACACAATGATATTCTCCAATGCAAATCAAAACAGCATTGTTGTCTCTCAACAAGGAAGCCATCTAAAATACAGTTGTATTTTTGAAATAAATATTAAAACAAAATAAATTAAAAAAATAAAAATTTATTTTAAAATTTTAATAAATTACCCACCTAAGAAAATGCAACAAGGTATTGGTTTTAGCTCCCAAACAAGGGAATTGGCCAACATCATTAAGTCATCTTGTCTAGACTAACTATGTGCAAATAAAAATAATGAACAATGTTAATTTGTAATCAATGATCTAAACGAGATTAATTGATTATTAAATTAATGAACTAAGCAAATTAAACAACAATGTGGCCTTTTGCCATCTAAAAGGCTATGTTATCAACAAGGGTCAAGTGAATATAGTTTGATTTTGGGGTCAGCTAGCTCTCGAAGAAAAAGAAAATTGTTAGTCGATGTTGGATTTATTATGGCTGCATTACTTGTTTCTTTAATGTAAAATCACAAATTTGTCAATTTTTCTCTTTAATGTAAGAAATTAGGTGACTCTGTTTTATAGCTAAATATTTTGGTGGTACATTTTGAACAAGAATTATAATATAGTGGTTTGAGAGGGTACTAAAACACTTGAAATACGTGGGTATTCTGATGGAATTTGCATTATTAAATTTTCTCACGAATATTTTTTTAGCAAGAACGAAATCACGAAATTCAAAATTTGCTGATTAAATGCTTTAGAAACTTTGAGGATCTGGTGCAATAAATAAAGAAAAATTTTGGTACAGCCACCTAGTTTGCTTCATAATTAGAAAAAAAACTCAATTTCATAATTTTATTTACTACAGCCTCATTCACGTCAGCATATATTAATCATCCCAATCACCATTTTTTTTAATATATTTTCATTTTCTCTTTTACTCTTCTCCATCGCCCCCAAAGTTGCTCTTCCTTCAACTCTAACCCCGACGCGGGATAATTCGTGGGTCGACCTGCTCGGTCAGGTCACCGTGGGGGTTGGCAGGGGGCGGGGAGCCCCTCCCGGGGTCTCAAGGGGCGGGGAGCCCCAGACAAATATTTTTTTTTTTTTTTTGACATTGACTTTTTGCATATCTCGTTTGCTCGTGCTCGTGAAGAGTTTTGTTTGAGTTTGTGATCGATGTGATATGTAAATCTGGAAAAAAAAAATTAGGGATCATTCGATGTCGGTGAACGGGTGTCTGCTGATAATGGTGATGCTGATTTGAGGACTGTGGCTTTAGTCACAGTTCTTTATTAAAAGACTGCGACTATAATCACAATCTTTTTATTAATTAAAATTTAGGACATTTTGTAATGATTGTGATCATTTTCACAGTTCAATATAGATTGAATTTTTTTGTGAGAACTGCGGTCATGACCGCAGTACTAATAAAGACTAAAATATAAAGCATTTTTGTGAGGATTGCAATCATGATCGCAGTCCTATAAAGATTTAAAAACATGTCCTAATAATGAGGATTTCGATTATGATCATAGTCATATAAAGACTTAAAAACAAGATATTTTTGTGAGGGCTGCGATCATGATCATGATCGTAGTCCTCAGAAAGAGAGTACCAACAGTTTGCATTTTCAAAGCGATGTGTTTTTTTCAAAACGATTACTGTGAGGTATTTGCGTGTTTTGCCGCTGAAAGCAATTCTGCATTTGACACTGGGTGTATCTGGTGGTTAAAAAAGGAGATGACTGAAGCGAGAAAATTATGAAACTGAATTTTTTTCTTAATTACGAATTGAGATAGAGGAGCGTATCGAAATCCCCGGTAAATAAAACATTTGGGCAAACTGAGAGGCTTTTGTTAACCCAGATAAATAAAATAAAAAAAGAAGAAAGTTTTCTCATGCTTGCAGGCCAGTCATCCATTGTACCTTCAAAACAATAAGAAAGAAAAAGTTTGTTATTGGTTGGAGGACAAGACCTTCAGCACTCCGCCGCAGCCGCCACCGCCGCCGTCGATGGTTGAAACATAAGCCTTCGATCTAATGATAAGGAGCCTATATCAAGAATAAGAAAGTTAGATCGAGTGGTGGCATCAGACATGATTCATCAATCAACAAGGATAGATTAGTAGGCGAAGCTCAGATCCAATAGTGAGAAATCTAAACCTAATCATGTGGGGATGTGCTGAGAAATTTTGATCTAATGGTATGTGGGCCTCTAATCTCGTGATGAGTTCATGTGTACGAGACATATACACGCTATAAGGAAGCCAATCCCGCGTTAACATGTAGATAAGATGTCAGGTTTCATGAGTATAAAGCTTTAGAGTCTTTGGATCTCTCATAATATTATAAGAGGGCCAACCCTTGTGTCAATGCTGCATTGTCTCTCTTATGATATGTGTGTGGCTCACACACATGAACTGAACCCGTGATGAGAGGCCTGGTCGGATGATTTGGCTCGGACCTCGTCAATTTGGCCATGGACGATTGTTGTTTCATGAAGTCAAGGATGGCTTCGCTCAGATTCGACGCTGGGGAGTCTATATTCGACAAGAGGGGCTGCTTCTTCATCGACTTCAACTGAGTCTGAGACTGACCCTGAAGCTGGATCTAGAGAGGAAATGACTAGCCTAGGCTACAAGGCGAAGAGCCAAGGAAAAAAATAAATGGAGGAAGCTAACTTGTTTTACGATAGTCCGAACTTGAGATGGGAGAAGCTAGGCCTGATTCTAACAGGTTAGATTCAAAGCAAAAGTGAATTCATCCGATGATGAGCTGATCCAATTTCTCGTTACACTTTCATATTTCTCATTTTTATTTATCACTTACATTTTTTTCTTCCTATTTTCATCAAACCAAACAGGCTCAAAGTAAAAGTGACTGAATCCGACCACAAGGGTCTGAATCCAGCGAGGAATTTACAATCTCAACTATGATAAGTTTGATATCAAAGAAGCGATGACCAGTGTAGAGATTAAAAGCTAAAAATGACGATGAATTGACTGGGTCCAGCATAACAAATTCATTGACTTGAACAAAATTTCATAGTCCCTAATCTGGAAATTTGTACTTCGTGAGGACTGTGATCATGATTACAATATTAATAAAAACTCAAGAAAAAAAATATTTTTGTGAGGATTGCGATCATAGTTACAGTCCTATAAAGACTTAGAAAAATTACATTTTTGTAAGGACCGCGATTATAGTCGTAGTCTTAATAAAGAGAACTGCGATCATGATCCTAGTCATATAAAGATTCATAAACACGACATTTTTGTGAGGACTGCGCCTGCGATTATGGTCGCAATCCTGATAAAGACTCAAAAAATAAGAAATTTTTGTGAGAACTGCGATCATAGTCGCAATCATCTATATATTAGCAGTCCGTATTTTCGAAGCGGTCTATTTTTTTTTAAAGCGAATAATGCAGGACATTTGCTTCTTTTGCTCCTGAGGAGCGCTTTTACACTTGACAAACGGGTGCACGTGGTTGGTTTAAAAAAAAAGTGGTTGTAGTGAATTAAATTATGAAGCTGAGTTTTTTTTTTTAAATTACGATTTGATATGAGCTGTAGCAAAATCACCCATTATAAAACCCATTTCTCATTTTTATTTTCAAAACCGACTGAAGGGATGTTTTCTCCCGTGTCCCTTCACAAAAGTAGTCCGTCCATCTGTCCGTCTTCATCCGAGAGACAGCGCGCGCAGCGCTTTCCCCTTTCGTCTCTTCCTCTCCTCGAGCGTCACCCTCCTACTTTCTTCTTCTCCCTTTATCCTTCTTCCTTCTCCTCCTCTTTTCTTCTTCCCCATCTTCGAACAAATCGCTAGCTTTCTCGTGCGCCGCTGCCTGTCTCTACTGAGGTCAATTTCCACTACCTCAGTAGTACATTAGTTTAATTTCTATCAATATTTAGACAGATTCGAAGAATCAGCCCCAACTACTTTTATATATTATATTATATTATATTATAATTAAAGCTGAGGTCCGTGTTCATCCGCGAGAGGCCCTCTCCTTCTCCTTCCTCTCTCAGTTCTCCCCTCTTTCTTCCTCCTCCTTCCTTTCTCTTCTCCTCCTCCTGACCGATCAATTGGTTTCTCACGGATAATGACGATATACTAGTATAATATAATATAATTATATTATATATTACATATTATTATTATATTTATCAAAACAGATCGAAGGAAGGTTTCTTCCGTGACTCCTTCAGAAATTGTGTCCGTCCATTTGTCCTCTGCCCTCTCTCTCTCTCTCTCTCGCTCTCCTCCTCTTCCACCCGTTTCTCTGCTCCGTCGCCTCCTCTCTGCCTCCCCTCCCCCTCCCCTCTCCCTCTATGTGATCCTCCCTTCTTTGTGTCAGCCTTTCACTCTCTTTCCTTCCTCTTCCTCCTCTTCATACCCCTACCTTCGTCGTCGGACGACGGCGAGTGTACTTAGCATATATTATATATTAGATATTATTATTATTATTATTATATTATAAATATTATATTAATATTATATTATAAAGTCTCCCCCGTTCCCCCGTTTTCTCCGCACTCTCTCGCTTCGTTTCTTTTCTCGTTCTTGCAGTTCTCTTGGGTCCTCTCGTTGATTCCTGCAGCCATGTCTCTCATCCACGATCTCCTCAACCTCGACCTCTCTGGCTCCACCGAGAAGATTATTGCAGAATACATATGGTTCGATCGATTCCTTCCACTTTTTTGCCATCATTTGGTTAAAGTTTTGATCTTTAGCGCCTGTTTTGGTGATGTGCTGATGAAAGACTTGATTTTGATAGGGTTTTACTGATTTTTACGACATGGGTTCGTTTTGTTATTGGAAGATTTTACTTCAAATCTTTATGGTTTACGTGTAGGTTGTGATTGTTGTTTATGAGGTTGATGGAATCTCCATTACTCTCTTTTTTGATATGAGTTTTAGTTTTAAGTATCCTTTTCGGGTGTTTATTGGTGAAAGATTTGATTTTTGCACTTCGTTTTAGATTTATATAAGACGGGTGTGTTTAGCTTTCCTTGATACAAACATGTAGAGATCTACCGGGTGTTAAGTTTAAATTTTTTCAGGACTATTAGTTTTTTTGGGCTATACTTTTTGTGCAAGTACTGTCTTGGTGTATATCCTGATTGAAGATTCCTTTTTATGGTATACTTCATAATTTTACTTGATGGGTTACTTTTGGTTTCTTGTTGTTTATGCATTAGAGATCTACTAATTCTTTTGAATTTTTAGCCATTAAGGATTATGATCTATCCTTGTCTATTTAGTTTTTGTGGCCCTTTCTCTTACTTTGGTGTTTACTTCTCTGTTTATTTTTTTTTTGGTTACTCTGCTTTGTTGAGATTCTGTTATCATCATGATTCTTGTGCGTTTCTTATAATTTTTCTGATGGATAATGTATTTTAGATTGTTAGTATGTTCTACAACTTTAAGATCTTATCATTATTTGTTTCTTGTACAATTTTGTTTCTTTTACTATGTACTCTTTAAGTTTGGTCATGTTTATGGCTATCATTTAGGTTTCTTGTCTCTATTCTCAGTAGTAGAAAGATTTATTGTTCTGTTCTCTAGCTTAACTTCTCAAATATTATTTTTTCTTATATTTCACTTGGTTAATATCTATTCATTATTTCTAACAGGATTGGAGGAAGTGGTATGGATATTAGGAGCAAAGCAAGGGTAAGATTCCTGATCCCCTCTCATTTTTTAAAAAAAAACTTTTTATCTTTTTAAAATTGTTTTTTCATTGTTTCTTTTCTTTCTTCTAATTAATTTGTTCTTCTTTTATGTATTACGTGCTAAAGTTCATATGTTTCTAAATCGAGCAGACACTTCCTGGGCCAGTTACTGATCCTAGCCAGCTTCCAAAGTGGAACTATGATGGTTCAAGCACAGGTCAAGCTCCAGGAGAGGACAGTGAAGTTATTTTGTAGTAAGTTATCCGATTCTTTCGTGTGCAACTTTTTGTTGGTTTGATGTATTTCAGATATTTCCTTGTATTGATAAAATTTATAACTTGTTCCATTTTTATTGTTATGAATAGCCCACAGGCCATTTTTAAGGATCCTTTCAGGAGGGGGAATAATATTCTTGTAAGTTTCTTTCTTCTGTTGTCTTGACTACTAATAATACTTGAGTTGATATAATAATCTTAACTTTGTTTCATTTATTAGTGATGCTTGCTTTGTTTGATACAATCATTACCTACTACCTATGTTTTGATTCTTATAATTTCATATACATATAAAAACATTTGATATTTTTAATTTTAGATAACATGGCATTTAAAATAAACATATCGCTTAACATATAACAAACTCAAATGCTGATTGTCCATATGCCATAAGAATGGTAGCACAGAGGCTTGAGCATGGCTCGGTTTGGTTCAATTTTTTTTGAATTTTTTTCTCAAACCGAACCAAACTGTTCAGAGCTGAACCGAACCAAAATCAAACCGATTGAAGGGTAAATCAAAGCAGACCAAACTGAAAATTTCGGTTTAGTTCGGTTTGCTTTGGTTCTAAACCGAAATCTCATTGCATAAAATACTGGGCTGGGAGCGGTCAAGTGCTTACAGGCGGAGGGAGACTACATGATTTATAAAGATGAATACATGCAAGTAATTTTAGGGCAGAATAACAATGCAGAAGCCATGGAACAATGACCAGAGACAGTAATGTAATAACTTAAGCTGCAGAAGAAGAAACAAATGAAGAAGATAGATAGATAGATAAGAAGAAGAGAAAAGGTACAGACCAGCTGATAAGAAATCAAAAGGTGTTTGCTCTGCACAAAACCCATTATGATTCGAGATTGAATCTTCTCCCCCATTAGCTGTGATCAGATGCTCAACACTGGAGCCAAGAACAGCAGCAGAGTAAGAAGAGAAGGATTGAGATGATGATGGATCATGGGTTCCAAATGATCCACTAAGTGTTGTTGTTGTTGCAGCAGCATGAGGAGGAGTTTGATCCAGTAGTGATCTCCTCATTTGCACATAAGCTTGGTGGGTGAGCTTCCTCCTCCAGTAAGCAACTAATTAATCACCTCATCCTCTGATTTTCCATACAGCAGCGAATTAAGCGTGATCTTGTTTTTCTCTACTCTCGGAGTAGTTGTCTTTCTCTCGATTCGATTCAATTACGTCGGCTGCGGGGATGGGATCGGGGTGATTTTGGAGACTCACGTGAGGATGAATGAAATATCTTGATGATGTGTTTTGGTTATCTGAGTGGTTTGGTTTGCATCGGTTACAAGAACTTTCGAAACCAAACCAAACCGATCAACCAAACTCACAAAATCTATCGCCCACACAAATTTGTTTGCGAACCGAACCAAACCGACCGAATTCGAACGGGTCGGTCGGTTTCTTGGTTTGACTGGTAATTTGCTCAAGCCTAAGTACAGACTTGCAAAGGTCTATAATTTTGAATGCTGGCGCAACTATTTGTTTATTTGCATTTTGAAATGTTGTTGGTACGTTGTAAATATGGCCGCATAAAGTTCTAAATGTGATGTATAAAGTTGTTAGACCATTTTCAAGATTAGAGTACTATTGGAGCTTGCATTATGGTTTATGGTATAATTTGTTCCTGCCCACTTGTACCGATAAGCTGCTTTTTAGCATAATGGTTTTTTTGTTAGCCTTAAAGGTATTTTGCATTCTTGTTAGTCGGTTAACATACCATTCTGTTCTTGTCTTAGACATTGAATCTGAACTAATATAGGAGTTTTATTTGCGTAAGTTTTGTTTTCTTATGTCACGCCTCATAAAAGTTTTCCATACACGCAGGTAATGTGTGACTGTTATACACCCGCTGGGGAGCCAATCCCGACAAACAAAAGAGCGAAGGCTGCTGAGATATTTAGCCGTCCTGAGGTAGCTGCTGAAGAAACATGGTAGGCGCTTTTAGTCTTCTGCATATGAATTATTGTCATACTTCTTAACCTATTAGATCACTTGGATCTTGTGTAATTTTTGACCTAAACAGGTTTGGAATTGAGCAGGAGTACACCCTCCTCCAGAAAGATGTTAAGTGGCCTCTTGGGTGGCCCATTGGTGGCTTCCCAGGTCCTCAGGTACTAATCTCGGCCCATGTTTAGGTTCTAATATTTAATATGACTAGTTTCTATTCATCTTGTAGGTTTAAATGTTTATAGAAGGTTTACCATGCGTCTTTCTTTCTTTCTTTCTTTTTCATATTCTTGTTTTTCCCTCTCTGGCAAGTTGGTGATTAAATAGTTGTTGTCTTTTGCTTATTTCACAACTTACTGAGTCTATCTGTTTGACATTAATACCAGGGCTTTCTTAAAGACGCATTTTGATGTTTCTTCCACTTTAGCTTCTAGCATTTCTTATCTTCTTTTCATCTGAATAGTATGAAAACACAGGCTTTGTGCCATGTTTAAAGAATGTGCCTCCATTTCTTTCGTATGTTCTAATGCTGGATAAATATACTGCTGTTTTGAGGAAAATACCAATTGTTGTTTCCTCATCATAACGGTCTTGAAGGGTGGTTGACAAGAGATTTTATCCAACATGCACATATTTAGACAACATATATGCATCCTCTTGCTTTTTCATGCCTTGTGCATTGTCAAATCTTGCTAGAATATTCCATAGACTCCTACAGAACTTGGACCATTTTCCAATTAATATTCTGTTTCAATATTCTGTTTCATGTTCATGGGCAAGAACTTTGCAAAAGCAAATGTCTTACTGATTTTTGTATTACTTCATTCTTTTGATATTTTGGTATGCTACCCCTGTAATTTTCTTTTCACCATAATTTCCTCTAGAGAATTTTCTTTCACCATAATTTACTTTTATTTCGCGGTAATAGTTCTCTCTTTAGCGTGCGGTCTTGATATAGTTTTTGAAGCTCATTCAAATTTCTTTACTGCATCAAATCTCTGTCCTTGATTCGGATCTATAGCGACCCAATTTATTGTGCTTTTAAACACCAAATCTGATACATTTGCTAGCCTCTCCTTGACTTGGTCTAATTAGTGTGGTTCTTGTTGCCAGGGACCTTATTACTGCGCCGCTGGTGCTGACAAGGCTTTTGGGCGTGACATTGTGGATTCACATTACAAAGCCTGTCTTTATGCAGGGATCAACATTAGTGGTATCAATGGAGAAGTCATGCCAGGCCAGGTATAAAGAGATAGATTACCTTCATTTTGTTTGGTTTTCCCTTTGTATATAGACTTGTAAACTTTGGTCCTGTACGATGTCGTTCTCAATGCTCTTTGTATGTAATTGTAGTGGGAATTCCAAGTCGGCCAGCTGTCGGTATCTCGGCTGGTGATGAATTGTGGGTTGCTCGATACATTCTCGAGGTAAACATATATGCCCTTCTACATGTCAATGTTACAATGTTGCAATTTGCTCGGCTCAGATTTTTTTTTTTTTGAACTTGTTCTAATTTCCTGTTGTGAAAACAGAGGATTACTGAGCTTGCTGGTGTGGTGGTGTCATTTGATCCAAAGCCTATTGAGGTTGGCTTTTCCTACATTTTTGTTTTCCTTCCAACATCGATATATTGCTAAAAATTGAAAAAGTATAAATATCAGAGAGTGCTTGGGTTGCATTTGAAGTATTGGAAAAATAGAAAGATATAACCATAATTATTTCCTTTCATTTTTTTCCCCTTTCTGAAAGAATTAAAGTATTCTGATCTACTATTTAATTTTATCACTTTTGCTGATCTCAGGGAGATTGGAATGGTGCTGGGGCCCATACAAACTACAGGTGAGATAACTCACTGTGGAAAAATCCTCCCTTTCTTTTTTACTTAATCCAATCGAAATAAATCTGAATAATATCTTTTGTTTCTTTTTCTGTGTTACTCAGCACTAACGCCATGCGGAAGGATGGAGGATATGAAGTTATCAAGAAGGCGATTGAGAAGCTTGCGCTGAGGCACAAGGAGCACATTGCTGCATATGGAGAAGGGAATGAACGTCGTCTCACTGGAAAGCATGAAACTGCTGATATCAACACATTCAAATGGGTATGCTATTCGTCTAATACTACAGAAGGGGTGACAAATGCTTCCAATAAAAACATTTGAAAATTAAGTCTCTTTTTGTCTTGACTTTCAGGGAGTTGCTAACCGTGGTGCATCTATCCGAGTGGGCCGTGACACAGAGAAAAATGGCAAAGGTTATTATTTCCTCATTTAACTCTTGCTTAGTCTTAAATCTTAGTTACCCTATATGTTTTCCCTCGTTCTCGAACTACATCCCCTTTTTATGGGCTTTGTGATGCAAAAAAATGTTTTATTAACAAGCAACTTTATTGGCAAAGTAATGTTTTACCAATCAGCCATTAATATTTCAATTTTGAAACATCAGCTTTGTTTTACTAATCAACTATAAATATTTCACAGCTTGTTCATGAAATCTTTCAATTATGGAGTTAATTTTATCACGATTTGTTTGTTCCCTTTATGGTTGCGCTGCCATGCGTGCACACTCTGACACACACTACTTTATAATAAGTGCTGCAACTATTTGTTTTAACCTTTGAACGCCACCAAGCTTACGAGTAGCGGTCTCATTACACTGAAATGCTTTTCCACCTTTTCCGTTTTCGCAGGTTATTTCGAAGATAGAAGGCCAGCTTCGAACATGGATCCGTATGTGGTCACTTCCATGATTGCTGACACCACCATCAGCTGGAAGCCATGAGTGCCTGCCTTTTGGGGGGGGGGGGGGGGGGGGTCGGTGGAATTCAGCTTCTCTCCATTCCACTTAACATGGGATTTTGATCTCTGCGGCATTTCATTGCACAATTAGCAACTTTCATTTCCTATTTCTGTGTGGGTCATCATCATCTTAGTCGTGGCTTTGTTGTTGTTGGTTGTATTTTAGATTGAGCCGCGGGGGCGGGGTTTGGTGGGTGTGGGGGTGTGGGGGGGGGGGGGGGGGGGGGGGTTTACCCATTACTGATTGTTGTCTCCCCATGCCTTGTGATTTTACTCTGTAGTCCTCTCACGGTAAAACAATAAACATCCCAAGTTACTAATAATAATATAAAAATCCCAATCTCTTTCTTTGAATTCTGGCAGCAATTCATCATTGACTATGACTTATCAGTTGTATTATGAAGGAATTGCCATTTTATGCTTATATGTACCAATTGTGGTCATAGTATGGTTCTCATCATTGAAAGAGATGGGGCAGACAAGTTGCCAGAATCCTATGTAAGGCATTGTGGTTAAATTTCTCAAGCTTTATTGTATTTATCCTGAATCTTCACATTGTGTATACCGTTTGTATGTTATATGCGCATGCTAGCTTCTCTCTCTATTTTCTACTTGTGTGTGTATTCATTTATGGAGGTCAACAAATTGGGAAAAAGTTTGAGCAGGAAATTTTATGAAGATGTATGATGTAATGAGCCACCTACCTGCCCTTGTTCTTGGAATGGAGGATGCTCATGCAGAGTCTGAACTGGGGGATCTATGGTTGTTGGTATGTGAGAGTGGTTGGTGACATACTTTGTTTTGTCTTTTGAAAGCAGATTTGGTGACTTGAGACTCAAGTAATATTTATGATGGGAGCTCTTGTTGGTGATCAGAGTTTGCTGGGCATCTTTTTTTTTTTTTTGAAGCAAGGTGGGCATCTTCTTTTGAATCAGCAAGCCAATGGGTTATTCTTTTGTTGGTGATCAGAGGCTTGATGCTGTTATGTTAAGGACCATTTATTCATTTGGGAAGAACTTGGGAATTCTCCTTGATGCAGGAAAATATGGAGGATTGGATTCTATGAGTCTGTATGACTGAGCTAAGCAGCGGCTCACATTGAATTTTCTTGCAGTATGGGATTAGCCCACAATCAGACCCAGAGGCCCACAATCAGACCCAGAGACCACACATATTGATTGCCGAAGTACATTACTTGGACTGTTTGCTCTTCTCTGTAAAATTTTCTGTGTGCTCTCCTCTGCTTGGACTGTTTGCTCTTTTCAGTAAAATTTTCTGTGCTCCTCTGCTAAAACTGAGGTTAGTGGGTAAAATGAGGTGTGGAAATGTCTCAAATTGGTGTGCCAGCAGCAGAAATAATAAGTATTTCATAGGTTTGATTTGCATGGACTTTATGGTTTCTAAAATGAAGAAAAGAAGAATTAAATCGAGAAAGCCGATTTGTATGAATTTAACATCAATGAGCACAATGAAGCAACAAGTATGGGTAGCAGGTGAAACAAGCACAAGAGATTGGGATAAACAGGAATTGAGGACATACTCTTGTCAGAGATAGTTCATAATTCAGAATCAGAATTAAGGGCATCCTCTTTTGGAAATAGAGATGAAAATTAACATATTTGGTCACATACCATCTCTCTCTCTCTCTCTCTCTCACACACACACACACACACACCAACACACACAAAATTTGACTGGGTCCTTGTAAACTGTAGTTAGCCTAAAATTTAAGGTAAGTTAATTATAGGTTTATGGACTTTGAAACAATAGCCACACAGATCTATTTTGGAGTCGAGTGACTTAATTACTGAAAACTACAGCTAAGAAAACTAATTAATTGTAAAGCCAAACAAGCTCTCGCGCAATTTCATCAAATGTTATTTCATTCAATCCAAATTAGCATTTGACATAAGCATCACTCTTCAACATGGAAAACAAGTTCACTAACCATTACAACGCTAGTTACATCTGAAATCTGCATTACATATTACATATTGCAGTAGTTCAGATATCATCATCGTGGTTGATTCATCGACAACATAAATTCTTTCTCCAAGCTACACAACCTAGTCACACTGTTTGTTGTATTTTCGCACTGAGCATTTGTATGAAATTCCCCAGATTGTTTACAATCTTGTTTCTCTGATTCCTCATGGTTGTGCTTCTGTAAGTTGGTCTTACTCAATACATTAAGCTCTTGTTCAAATCGCTGGCCTTTCTTCTCCCTTGAGTTTTAAGCACATTTCTGCAAGTCTGGCAACTGCTTCAAGCTCTTCTTTTCTTCCATCTTTGGCAACTCTAGGATTCCCATTTCTGTTGGTACCGTATCTCCTATATGTTTCTGTGTACTTTATTGTCATCTATCCACTTGCACCTGCGCGTGCGGCGATGCATTAGCTTGAGAGGATCTGTTGCCTTTTACTTTTATATTTGCAGGGTTGTTTTTATTAAATTCTTATTAATAAAGCGAGTGAGACCTTATAGGTTTGCTGTTTCCCTCAAAGGAAAAAAAAAAACCTTAAACAAATGCTGCTCTCTGAATGAAGAAATGAAATGCATGTGGAGCGAACATGAAAATTAGAGTTTTCAAACTCAATTGGATAGAGCAAAGACATCAGAGTCGACATGCACGGAGGTGTACAGTGAAAAGAAGAAAGAAAGGAGCAGATGCAGGTAGTTGTCAACAGCGGCATGAAGGCAATAGACAAAAGACACGGGGAGCCAACAGAGAGCAGTGATTTGTCAGTCTGTCGACAACAACATATACTGTCGACAGGCGCTCCAACAGAGAGTTGGCCTGGCTCAATCTGTCGACATGCCTCTTATGGCTTTCGACAGGCGCGTGGTTCGGGCGGTTTTCAAGTTGGATTCTGAGTCGTTTCTGATCTGAATTCAGAATTTTTGGTTTCCTTTCTTCAGGAGATCTCTGCTTATATATTGGGTGTTGTACTCTTATTTGAATACACAAGAGAGAGTTTGTATTTTAGAGTCTAGGGTTAGTTTGTTTGAGGTCTATGGCTGAGTGCGTAGTTTCTTAGTTGGATCTTCGGATCAATTTGTAACCATTATAACTCAATTGTTTGAATAAGATCTTTCTTTTCTACCCCGAGATGTAGGCAAGATGCCGAACCTCATTAAAACTTGTGTTCTTCACTTTTTTGGCATTTGGTTCGTGCTATATGTTTGTGATTGACTTGGCATTAGAAACACTGATCCTTGGTGTGATTGACGCGTGATTGGCTCCTTTGGGTATAATAAGTGGTATCAGAAATTCCCAGGTTCGGCCGGGATCGTGTGTCGATTCCAAGAGCATTGTAGTCTGTTCGGTGGGGATTGTGTGTTGATCTCGGAGCGACGTTGGACTGTTCGTGAGATCGTGTGTCAATCTATGAACAACATTGGATTGTTCATTGGGATCAGATTAGTAGAGTAGACGTTTGAAAACACGTCTAAGATTTCACTTTAAGGTAAATGTTCGATCTTTATCTAAGGTTTGGATCTATTTTCTGTTGTTTTCTCGCATAGTAGGTGGATTTTCTAGAGGATATGACGGGGGTTAATCAGTCCATGGTGAAGACCGTGAATATCCACCAATCAAAGATTGATGTGGTGAATTTTGATGGCACGAACAATTGAAAAACAAGAGAGATATTGAAAGGTCCAAAATTGGTAATCGTCAATTGAAAAAAAATCACTGTGCTTACTGTAAAGAATTAGTGACACTGAAAATTGATTGTCCAAAACCCAAGAAGAAAAAAAGTCAAAACTCGAGGCAAATCTCGCACAGTGGTCAGGCTGGTGGTACTTCACAGACAGATGAATCAGATTCAAACTCATCGGTATTCTCGTTCTCAGTCACTGCTCCTGCTATTGGCTACTCAGGTGATTCTGAGTGGATAATGGATACGGGTGCTACCTATCACGTTTGTCCCAAATAAGAGTGATTTGTTAGTTTTGAATAAACTAGATAGAGGCTTGGTGTCGTTCGGTGACAATCACACATGCTAGATTGAAGGGATAGATACAGTTCACATCAAATTATCTGATAGGATGATGAGAGAGTTAAAGGATGTGAGCAACATTTGTTACCTAACAGAAATTCCAAGGCAAAAGCAAGAGTTGGGGCGGTGGCATAACCAGGATCCGGTTGAGTTCTTGTTCCTCAGTTGAAGAACTTTATGTCAGTTGGAGCTTTAGAGGCGCAGGTAGACCTGACCGCGATTCTGAAACGGGCAGTTCGGTTTCAAAATCGTCGTTTCTCGATTCCTCCTCCAGAGGAACCGAAATTGTACTTTCAGCTCTCGAACTAGAACCATATAGGGTGGTTCCGGTTCCGGAACTGGAACAGTTTCAATTCTGGTTCCAGAACCGAGTGGATCTGGTTCCGGATGGACTGGATCCACTTGTTTTTTTAATTTCTTTTACCTCCGTTATTTTTATAATAGTTAAAAAAATAGAATATTAAAAAAATTAAATAAATATTTTTTCAATAATTTAATATATAAAGAAATATAATAAATAATTAAAAATATTAAAAACCGGCTCGAACTTAATTTTTACCATAATTAAGTTGTCTACGTATCCTCTTGAGATTTAGAGGAAAACCCATATAATTCTTTTACCTTAGTCCCTGTATTTTACCTCAATCGCTTCTTTTCATTTCGGTGGTCTTTATTTTCATAAAGTCTTCACTTTATCCTGCACAATTTCTTATTGTTTTAACGTTGCTATTGTCCAATCATCAAGACATGCTTGGACCTCCACTGACTCGGAAGACATACTCGAACATGTTTGGTCCAAGATACTCTCTCCTGCACTGAATGCTTGCCACAACTACTGTTGACATCGGTGTTGCTAAATTTTATCTAGCGATAATTGTAATGATTGAAATTGTGTTGAATGTTCCTTCCGCCATTGCAGGATTGAAAATTTATATCTTGAAAATCTTTACCAAACTTAAATGAAGTGGTTTGATAACAATCAAGCGCAAAGTTTGAGCTTGATGAAGACCCCCAGGTTTTTTGGTTCTTTGCAATGATAGTTTTTGTCCTCTACTAAGTTTAGAGATATCCTCAACTTTACTACTAGTCTAGCCATGACGGGAGTTATTAATACTTGAACTATTCATTATATAAAGCATAAATTTCTTTTTTTACTTTACTAAATAAATCATAAACATCTTCATCCATTTTAAGAATTTCATAATAAGCTTTCAAATAGTCATGCAATCCATCTAATTTACAACGGGGATCAAAAATACATGCAATTAAATAAATAGATCAAATTATTTAAAAATATTATAGCCATTTATTTTTCATTGCTTGAACACAAGAAAATAAATCCACATCATTTTTATGTTCTTCCAGCACACCACAAATATTTATATACTCAATTAAAAATAAATGTGCTGTAAGATAATAAACACCAGATAAAGTGTAAGTAGCATCATTAAATACTTTTAAGGTATCCAAAATATTTTTGCATCCATTTCATTATTGAGGATATAAATTAATATCACTAATATTGTCAGCAATAAAATCACATAATAATTTTTTATAATCATTACTATCATTAAGTAATTCATAAGTATAATTCCAATGGGTTGGAACATCTCGTGAAAATTATTTTGGTCTAATACCTTTTAATTTACAATACTTTTCTCATTCTTTCATTACTCGTGAATGTGTCCATAAATAGTGAAGTACGTGTTTAATAGGTTTAATATAATATTCTAATTATTTTAAACCATCTTGTACATATAAATTTAAAACATGACAAGCACATCTTTGATAAAAAAATTTATCTCCAAATGCACGTTAACAAACTTTTTCTAATTCAGGGATAAATGCAGTATTAACAGATGCATTATCAAAATCAATTGCAAGAATCTTATTAATCAAATCATATTCTCCAAAACTACTTTATCAATTTATAATATTATAAGCGATATGTCTTTCATCAAGCACTCTAAAAGCACTTACTCTTTTTGTAAATTCCATTCACAAGCAATCCAATGACAAGAAGAATGTTGTTGCCAGTGATCACTCCATATATTGCTGCATATAAATACCCGCTCATCAAAAGTGAAAAAAATCATGTAATTTTTATATTTTTTTATAAAACTTATGTAATGTGCGTGTGAGAGCGATCCTAGGTACTCTACTTGCTTGAGAATTTAATGCATTTTAGTAATAATTATAAAATGTAATTTTTCACTGAAACTAAAAAACAAATGTTCAACGATAATCATTCGTGCTAATTCATCTCTATTTTTAACATCAGAGAAATAAAATAATCTAGGGGTATTTGTAGCGTACTTTGATATTTGAGTTCGTATTTTTGTGAGACCGAGTTCACAAGGATGCGGCCTCTCCAGATACTTTCGATATGTTCCATAGCCACCGAAAGTGGGCCAGTTATAAATTTTTGAACAATACTTGCAACTTACACTATGTGTTGGCCCAAAGGCTCATCACTCTAGTTTTGATGATGATTAACTCATGTAGTTATAGTACTAATGATCTTGTGCTTATTTAGTTTCAGATATTTAATCAAGATCTTAGTAGGTGTTTAGCTTCAACAAAAGATTCGAAGTCAAGTTTTTAAACTAGCACGTGTTGATTCAAGAGCTCGCGCATCAAAGATCGCATCAAGTACTCAAGAGGAGTCTATCTCATGGATCAAGGTTTGGACCAAGTCAAGAAGGAGAAGAAGATTTTCAAGAAGACTTGTGTCATGTTTGTAAGTGTTAAGATTTATTTAGATAAAATGTAAATGATAGATTAGTTGTGGGTTGCTCAAGCTCATATACACCTACACAAAATTTATGTGTTTTCATAAAATAGTTTTAGTTTTAGAAAGTACCATTTTGATTTTTGAGCTTCAAAGTATACACTCTTTTGTTTCATGATTAGATTCCATCAAAACAAGTTTTATGGATTATATGTGTTTTGAATTTCATCCGTACACATTATTGGTTCAAATGTTAGAAAAAGTTATTTGATGTTTCTATATCATATGTTTGAGTTTGTATTTATCAAAATTTATTTTAGAACTTATTGTCAAAAACATAGATATTTCATCTTATTATGTATTGGATCATATCCATATACACTAAGCTTCAAAAGTGTTTAAAATATCTTGTTTTTGCATTTGAAGAAGTTTTGAAAAAAATTGTTTTTCAAATTGAAGATTGATTTTGAAAAATACGGATTTTTGTTTAAGGTAAAATTTCTATATTACAAAAATGGTTCAAAAAGTTTATAATATGTGTTGATTTTTGATCACACATATTTTTACTTCAAAGTATTTCAATGAACTTATTTTTCTAGATTTTATGTGATTTTATGAAATTTTATAAAGGAGTTTAATAGACTAAGATTTTATCCCCAAAATTTATGACCTGGTCTTCTGGCGGTCGACCGAGACAGAAGTCGGTCGACCGATGTGCACAGAAACGTGCACGGTCCTTTGGCTTGAGGGCCGATAGACCGGGCGGTCGACCGATCTGGCCCCGGTCGACCGCGCGGTCGACCGTCCAGAGAGCTTTGCTCTCTGGATCTTGCCTTGGTCGATCGAGTGGTCGACCGACAGGTCAAGTGCAGGGTGCGGTCGACCGGCCGGTCGATCGACAGCCCCAATGGTCAAAAATATGACCGTTGGCCGGTCGACCGGCCGGTCGACCGACAGGTCATCCTCGCTGCAGGTTTTACTCCAACGGCTATATTTTGAACTCTATAAAAGGGGGTTGTTTTGGGTTGTTTTAGACAAGATTTGAAGAGAGTTTCAAAGCCAGTTTTTCTTATCTCTCTTAGAGTTTTTTCTCCACTTATTTTATGGCTAATACTTCCATATCAAAAGGAGAGTTTCAAGAGTGTTTTTCAAAAGAGATTTCTTGAGTTTTCCATTACAACTCTATTTATTTTTTCACACAAACTTGAACTTTTCATTGCTGTATCAATCCTATAAGAGCTTTCTTGTGAGAGTATTTTTAGGTGATCAAAGTGTAGAGATCACCAAGTGTTCATCTTTGTAGGTGTTTTTAGTTTCAGATATTTAATCAAGATCTTAGTAGGTGTTTAGCTTCAACAAAAGATTCGAAGTCAAGTTTTGAAGCTAACACATGTTGATTCAAGAGTTCGCGTATCAAAGATCACATCAAGTACTCAAGAGGAGTCTATCTCATAGATCAAGGTTTGGACCAAGTCAAGAAGGAGAAGAAGATTTTCAAGAGAAGATTTTCAAGAAGACTTGTGTCATGTTTGTAAGTGTTAAGATTTGTTTTTAGATAAAATGTAAATGACATATTAGTTGTGGATTGCTTAAGCTCATATACACACACAAAAAATTTATGTGTTTTCATAAAATAATTTTAGTTTTAGAAAATACCGTTTTGATTTTTGAACTTCAAAGTATACACTCTTATGTTACATGATTAGATTTCATTAAAATAAGTTTATATGATTTATATGTGTTTTAGATTTCATCCGTACACATTGTTGGTTCAAATGTTTAGAAAAACTTATTTGATGTTTCTATATCATGTGTTTGAGTTTTGTATTTATCAAAATTTATTTTAGAGCTTATTGTCAAAAACATAGATATTTCATCTTATATGTGTATTTGATCATATCCATATACACAAAGCTTCAAAAGTGTTTAAAATATCTTATTTTTGTATTTGAAGAAGTTTTGAAAAATTATTTTTCAAATTGAAGATTGATTTTGAAAAATACGAATTTTTGTTCAAGGTAAAATTCTTTATTACAAAATTAGTTCAAAAAGTTTGTAATATGTGTTGATTTTTGATCACACATATTTGTACTTCAAAGTATTTCAATGAACTTATTTTTGTAGATTTTATGGGATTTTATAAAAGAGTTTAATAGACCAAGATTTTATCCCCAAAATTTATGACCTGGCCTTCTGGCGGTCGACCGATGTGCATAGAAACGTGCACGGGCCTTTGGATTGAGGGCCGGTCGACCGGCTGGTCGACCGTCCAGAGAGCTTTGCTCTCTGGATCTTGCCTCGGTCAACCGAGCGGTCGACCGACAGGTCAAGTGCAGGGTGCAGTCAACCGGGCGGTCGATTGGCAGGCCCAATGGTAAAAAATATGACCGTTGGCCGGTCGATCGGCCGATCGACCGACAGGTCATCCTGGCTACAGGTTTGACCCCAACGGCTATATTTTTTAACTCTATAAAAGGGGGCTGATTTGGGTTGTTTTAGAGAAGATTTGAAGAAGGTTTCAAAGCCAGTTTTTCTCGTCTCTCTTAGAGTTTTTTCTCCACTTGTTTTAGGGCTAATACTTCCATATCAAAAGGAGAGTTTTCAAGAGTGTTTTTCAAAAGAGTTTTCTTGAGTTTTCCACCATAATTCTATCTTGTTTTTCTCACACAAACTTGAACTTTCCATTGCTATATCAATCCTATAGGAGCTTTGTTGTGAGAGCATTTTTAGGTGATCAAAGTGTAGAGATCACCAAGTGTTCATCTTTGTATTTGAGTAGGCGAACTTGCGGGTTCGTGTTGTGACGAGTTCTTGTGGGAGCTCGGTGTAGAGGTGCGACCTCGGCAAGCTAGTGTGCTTGCGTGTGTTGTTCTTGCGGAAACAAGAGAGGGACTTGTGAGTTCAAAAGTTCTAGTGTGAACTCGTTGTAGGTGTTTGGGCACCGAGTGATCTTGCGGGATCGATTATAGTGGAAATCCTTCATAGTGTTGAAGGCGGGAACATAGAGTAAGTTTGCTCGAACCTCGAAATAATTCTCCCGTGTTTGCGATTGCTCTCTCTCTCTCTCACACTTGTGTTTATATATCTTGCATGCTTATATTATTTATCTCTTTATATACTTGATATACTTTTGCTTAATTGATATATGCTTGGAATTGTTTGCTCACACTTGTATTCAACTAAGAGAGTCATAGTGGCACCTCAACTCTTAATTTAGAGGAATCTTAAGAAGATAGTTCAGAGCCCTTCACCAGTAATTCGGCTACACTCTTGTGTTATACTTTGTGTGTTAGCTTAATAGTTTTAGTTTGCATAAATAATTTTTAATTTCGCATCATTTGCATTAGATTAGCTAGTACACCTATTCACCCCCTCTAAGTGTATTTCACAATGAATTGTGCCCACCTTATTCTTGATTTTCGTAAAATGATGCATAAAAAGATCAGACTTTAATTTGTGGCTAGCGGTAGTGGTATCTTCTACACCTCTATTGCCATCTTGGGTTTCAGACCTTTGGGTTGAAATTTTGACTTTGCATATCTTCTTCGGGATGTATTTCTAATTCATCATTGTCAGCGCCGTAATTCATCTCCGTCGATTGCAAGAAACCGAAAATATCTTTTTCGTTGACGAATTGATTTTCACCAACATTGCCGTTGTCTCTTGCCGACGAACTTTTACTTGCCATGGAGAGTACGAAAATTGAAGAGTTCTAGAGATTCTGTAGAGAAATTATGGTGAGAGATTATGAAGAGAGATTTTGTAGAGAGATTATGGAGACTTAGAGAGTTAAGAAGAGATTTTGTAGAGAATTATGTAGAGAGATTATAGAGAGATTTGTAGAGGGATTTGAATTTTGGTGTGGAGGAGAATAAGAGAAATTAGGCCCCTATTTATAGATTATAAATAATATATAAAAATCAAAAATTTAAAAATTTAAAAAAATTTACACACACTCTCTCTCCCCTTCTCCAACGGTCCAAAATTAGACCGAGAGGCCAACGTTTATTTGAATGTTGGCCCCTCTAATGGTCCAATTTTGGACCGTTAGAGAGGTCAAAAAAAAAGCCTTCCATGTGGCCTGGCTGCCCTAAGCCCAACCCCAGGCGGCCCAGCCAAGCCCAGGCGGGCCGCGAGGCCACCCGCATCTAAAAAATAAATGTGGCCGTTCAGCCTTTAGGCTAAACGTCCCATACAAAAAAAATTAACCGGTTTTAAGCCAGGAACTACAGGTTCTGAACCAGGAACCAGTCGTTCCCAGTTCGAGAATTCATCAACCGAAACTGGCCGCGGAGCCAGCTGCTTCGTTCAGTTTGGAACTATCGAACCGGCGGCCCCGGCTGGTTCCGGTTCGGGCCAACCGGTTCCCGGTTCGGTTCGACAGTTTAAATCGAACTGGCATCATGTCTAGCACAGGGCCTAAGAGGAACTCTTGGAGAAGGCGTCCTCAAGTTGTCTCGTTGGTAGTTCTAAAGGGCATTTGACGCAACAACTTGTACTACTTGAAGGGTAGTGTAGTTAGAAAATCAGAACATTTGGAAGGCGATACTATCAGGTTATGGCAGGTGAGGCTCAAACATGTTGGTTTGGAGTGTTTGCAAGTTTTAGCGAAGTAAGGAGTATTGAAAGGTGCAACTACCTGCAAATTGGAATTTAGTAAATATTGTGTTCTAGACAAAAAAAGGTGAAATTTGGCACCATAACTCACTGCTCAAAAGGTCATCTTAATTGTATTCATGTTGATATTTGGGGTCCTACTAAGACTGCGTTGTTAGGTGTGCACCATGGACAAAGTAATGCACCATGAGACAAAGTAATGAAGTCCTACATTTGTTCGTGAAGGAAAAGAATATGATGGAGGAACAGACTGACAGGAAGATCAAGATGCTCCAATTTTATTGTGCTGAGGAGTATAAGAATCAGTTCTTATGATTTGATCAAAACAATGGTATTAGAATTCACTTCATAGTTAAAAAACATGAGTGGCTAAAGAGATGAGCTATGCCTTGCTGGAGAAGATTTGGTGTTTATTGTCTAATGCATCATTAGACAAGTAAAAAAAATAAAAATAAAAATCCCTTAATCCTCCACGTATGAGTTATGAATAATAGTAGATTCTTTGGAATTCCTTTTGGTTTGTTTGGCTTTGAAGCTTTCTAAATTTTAGTCCTTTAAAAGTTGTAGTCATCACATGAATTGTAATTCACAATAAATGCATTTTTCTAAATTGTAGTTTCACTAACTTACTTTAGGGTTATCAGGATACGAAATAGATCATCTTTGAATTGGATGTGAATGAGAAGTAGGTCTAATCGAGCCAAAGAGCTGGCTTTAGGTTGTTCATGTTCATTCAATTATTTAAACGAGCTAGAAGTTTTGAAGTATGATTCATTTACATTATCAAATGAGCAGAGAAAGCTCTCAACAAGTTTGATTGGAGCCTCGAGTCTTTGTGAGCCCATTTACAATTATAAGTGATGAGGACATTGACGATCTGAGGAGTTATTGGAAGGCCTATTTGTGTAGGAGATGAAAGCCTGAGATTGAATTGATTAGGAGTAGGAGTTGTTTTTATTAGTTCTTTTATGGTTTTTTTTTTAATTTATTTTATAAGCTCTTTATGATTAGGAAAAGGACACAAGTAGTGTACATGATCTTTATTTATAAATACTCTTGTATATTTTTATTTGAGAATCAATGAATGAGTTATTAAAATTTGAAACCGTAATTGTGTTTCTTTTGAAATCTCTGTGTGCGATGAATAAAAAATGAGAGCGATTCCCTGAATGTGAAGCCCGAAACCCTATTATCTTTCCCAATTCCTATAAACTCTAGATTAATTTTCCCAATATCACCACACGCCATAGTTTTTCCCCTTCAGTCCATCATCAATAAGTGTTAAAGAATACTTTTAAAATTAGAATTTGCCTTATTTAGGGGTTTCTTTATTTGGACTTTCCATATTATATAAGTATATGCTTATATAATCGGTTGTTGCCTTATCAATAATACCCAAATTGCAATTTGTTCATCCATTTAAAATGATATTAGAGCAATCGTCCTAAAATTCTAGTCATTAATAGAGTTTTCTACTTCTGATTATTGTCATCACTGAGGGTGTTAAATGAACAAGCTGCTCGTCAATAGTTCGGGTTCAGCTCGATAAATTAGCTTCATTCTGGTTGCTCGGCTAATAAACGATAAATTCAAGCCAAAATCAAGCTCAAATGTATAAATGAACTGAACGTGAACTAGGCCTGCTCGCTCAAATTCAGTTTGAATAAGCTTGATATCTATATACACACACATGTATCATATATTCATATTATGATCATGACTTTGAGAATTTAAAAGAATGTAAGTTGTCTAGGTGTACATTGATTAAACAAGATTATGAACATGTATACAAATATTGTAATAACCCTGGTCTAAAATACTGTATTTTTAATATTTTTTAAAGTATTTATTTATTTTACTGGATATTTTATTATTATTTGTTAACTTGATTTATAGTACAAATTATTTTAAAATAGTAAATGATATTTTGGCCTTATATGTATATTTAGTATTATTAAGTATTATCATTTTAATTACTAGCTAGTATTTTTTCATTACTCTGTTACTATTATTATTATAGTTGCTATTATTGTTACTATTGATATTGTTATTGTATTGTTTTACTCATTATTATTAATGATAGTATTTTTACCAAGTATTATTAGCTAATATTTTTAATGTTGATAATTTTATTATTATTATTATTACTACAATCTCTTTTTGATTATTAGTATTTATTTTTGTTATTGTTATTATTATTCATATCTTTTCCTTTTTTCTAACCCATAACCGATTACCATTGAGATCCTTACCCATTAACCCAAAACCCAACTTCATAATCCTATTTTAATTCAAATTCAAATCCTAAATCTTAACTACCTAATCCAAATCTTATCTAATCCAATCTTTATCCCAACAAGCCAAATCATAAATCTTAACTAATCCTAACAATAATCATATCTATCCTAACTTAACCAAATCCAAATCCTATTTTTAAAATTATAAATTCAGTTAATTCTATCATAACTACTAAGTCAAGCAGTCAAACTTAACTGAAATTCTAATTTTTAAAATCCCTAATAATCTATAAAAAGGGCTAAACTATTTTTTCTACCTCAAAAGAAAAACCATGACCTAACTCTCCCACCTCCTTCTTTCTTTTCTCCTCAAGCGGAGCATGAATGACAAGGAATCTCGAACTGCAGAAATTGAGGAACATGCTAGGGGAGATTAAATCCATGTAAGTAATATATCTTCTCACAATTTATTTGATATAAATAGTTTATTAAAAATTATGTCTATATCATGATTATTTATAAATTTTATATATCAAAACCCAACCACAAATCCAACTAAATCCAACTAAAATACATGTGAGAATATATCAAACCATAATTTTAATTTACTTAATTTTTTCAAAATTTAAAATAAAGGATTTCAAAAAAAAGAAAGAAGAATTGCATAATAAAATAATCAGATAAAAATAAAAAGAAAAATGGAGAAGAATGTAAAACAATAGTCTACAATTCTTCTACTTTCTATGATAAAAATTTTAGACAATAACAACATAAATTAACTCAAATCACCCACTTTAAAGCATTTTTCTTAATGGTAAATTCAGACTCGTTAAGCATTTAATGGTTTAAAGCCTATTAAAAATTCAACAAAATAAATTAGAAATTGGTTTGAATTAAGCCTATTAAATTTATTAGACCCAGGGGATCATATTCCCAACCCCAAGCCAATTAATCAAGATTAAAACCTCTTATAACTCCCAAGTAGAATATCCTTTTAAAAAATTCTAATAAAAATTCTAATAATATTTATTAAAATGAACTATGTAGATTTATCGGGGTTTTATGATTTCAGTACTTTGGACTTGAGATCGAGTTCATGTGAGTGTTCTTTTTTCACCTTCAGTTAAAAAGGATTTTGTGATAAATGATTGTATTTAAATATGTAATTATACTACTAAAATTTACTAGATGATATTTGGGAGTCTTTTGCTCTTACATCATTTCCTTATATGTTGTTGTCAGTTACCTGTATCATTTCATTTGATCATCTGACTTATTTTACCGCTGTGATTACCTGTATTCCTTCATGAGACATTAGTTAGTTCATATGAGTGTTTACCAATATCATTGCATGTGTGTAGGATTACTACTTTGATTCTAGGCTAGTTGTCATACACCTTAGACTGTGACTTGGATTGATCTTGAAATTGACATGGTTCATATTTGTAGATTTATTTGAGATATTATCGGACATTTATTTTTGATGATATTTCAGACGGGAATTCATTTGGACAATGAGGACGGATTAAATAAGATGTTACCTTAAGATTGATTTCTCTTAATGCTTGGATTTATAAGTAGACTTATAGTTCAACTGGGAGTTACATGGGATCTTGATTCGTATTTAGATGAGATCAATAATAGCTGGATTCTAATCATATGCTTTATCTTGATTTTTGAATCTTCATATAATACTGATTTTGGATTATTAGTTGCAAGTATTTTATTTGGATATATTCACTGATAAATTATTTGA
Source organism: Agave tequilana (assembly GCA_038442645.1). Classification (NCBI taxonomy): domain Eukaryota; kingdom Viridiplantae; phylum Streptophyta; class Magnoliopsida; order Asparagales; family Asparagaceae; genus Agave; species Agave tequilana. Next base: position 142,184 of record JAVJIF010013678.1, read on the forward strand.
GTAATGATGTTTATTGATATCGAGCTTTGGATACTGAGACTTCTAGATTTCAGGTACCTTGAGGATGTCCCACTCCTTAGTTAAGATCTTGATTGGGATTAGAACTATAGTGATGAAATTTAGACTATAATTAGATTTAGATTTTGGATTGGACTTTGTCATGATGGTAGTATATGAGTGATTCTGGGTGGCATTATCAGTAGATTTGATTATTTTATTGATGGTAAAACATGTGAGAGTTAATTGGATATTCATGATTAATTCTTCACAACTTCAGTTATTGGAGATAGAATGAGAGTGACTATTTATATATGTTCGGAGTTTTATGGCAAAGTTATTGATCGACCTGACTTATTGGTGACTTAGAGGGTGGATATGTCGATGATTTTGAGGATCTGAGTTGATTATATACTTTGTCCGATTATTCTTTTCATGTCAGCATGTGATTATTATACTAAATATCATGATTTACCTAGAAAACTTGATTGATTATACTTGGTATCTACCTGATAACTATAATGTCCATGTTACCATAGTTGCTAGGAAAATATTGTTATACGGTAACAATACCCTAATGTTATACTTGTTACATGTTCTGTTATACCGGTATCCTGTTCACTGACATTATATATCCTGTATACCGGTATCCTGATTACACATGTTGACGTTGTACCCATCGAGTTATCCCAGTGGTTTAGGTAACATGTACATTAAATAATCTTGATAATCTAAATAAATCTGATATTAAACAACTTATACTGGGACTGAGAAAATTGATAGAGGAGATAACGTCTGTATTTTGGATGGACCTAGGATATAGGTTGCGCAGCCGAAAGAGGGTTCTACTGCAGGATCCCGAGGGTGACTGACACCCCTTCTTGTTTTTGTTCCTTTTATTCATGTTATACATGTTCCTGACTACCTTGCAGTAGGTCTTGGTTCAGTGCCAGGAGTCTGGGCCGTGGTCCCGGGTATGTACGGGACCCACATAAAGTATGGACAATGTCTCCAACGATCAGTTTCAATAATTTAGGACCTTGATGACATGTACGATAGCGTAGTATGAGACGTCTATTACAGGTGGCAATTGATGTCCACTGATTATACTCATGACCTTATGTACATCTGACTCTAGTACTGGCTGACTCTACCGCCTGATATATAGATTGTGATAGACATCTGATTGAATACCTGACTGGACACAAACTCTACTATGTATTCACATTACTGTCTATTTATTTTATTCATGTCATTTCTTATTCCCGTATAAATATTTCATTTATCTGCTCACAAGTTATATGCACATGCACTTTTTCAGTTTATTCTTACACATTCACTAGGAGTTTGACTCGCTGGATTTGCATATTCAGATTTGTGCCTATATATTACTGATCAGATATTTGGAGAGGATTACATGCGTTATGAGGAGCTGGAGTTTCTTTTTTCTTAATTATAAGTATTCTTACTCTTTTATTCATGTTATTTCCTGATTCTATCTATATCGTGTCCAGTGTCATTTCTTTTCTTTATTCATCTGCTATCATTGTGTTAGATATTTATATGTCATATTGCACTGATATTAATTTATCGTAGTAGATTTTATAATTTGTTCAGGTTACTTTAGGCTTAGCGTATGTGCGTGAAATATTTTTCTCACGTACATACGTCGTCGACCTTCGTCGCGACTCCGTTTCCGCGTATTTGAGAAGCGGGGCGTGACACATATCAATCACAACATGATTGTAAACATATCTCGATATTAAACACATGATCATGAGACTTGAAAGCATGTAATTATTTTTCAATTTATTTAATAGAACTTTCTTTTAATCTTTAAGTTTATGTTCTCATTTTTAATAATAACATGAGGATAATGTTTTTATTAATTAATGTCAAGCTGAATCAAACTATAATAGTAAAATGTCTGATCTGGTCTTGATTCTTTTATATTTTCAAGCTTTCACGAGCCATACTCTGACATTCTAAATTCAAATTAAGCAGAACTTGAGCTACCTTGAAATAAATTTTGTGCCGAACTTTCCCCTGGTTACTCTCCATCCTGTGCATTGTCGAAGTTTCCCCTGCCCCACATAAGTACAACTGTTCAACCTTCTCGAGAGTCATGATCATGTCCTCTCAATTTGTTTTCTATTTCGACGATGTTGCCCACCTCCGTTCATCAGTTTTCGACTTTATTTTTTTGTTCTTCTATAAAAATATTAAATCATTATCGTCTTCCTCTCCTCATGATGTTGAAATCACTGCTTTACTTGTCCTTTAACTTGGTTGCAAAATTTTTGCGGCTACTATACTCTTATCATGAATGTCACAATCTCTTTTTCATTGATAAAATTTACACTCTTTTCATTAATGTCCTCGGTTCACATGAAACAAACTCCCCTAGGCTTCAATGTCTATCTCACTACATGCGAAAGAGACTCTAGGCTCTGAGTCCGTCTTCTGGGTGTAGGGCCTAATGACAAAATTCTCTTCATGCAATCTTAATCATCACGTCAGTAATCAGCTGTTACAACAAATTCGACATGAAGACCGTACAACTACACGTATATCGCCAGCAGTCATCCGCCTGAGGGGGAAGAGTTCAATACAAATAGACCTTCTTCTCCAGCGAGAGAAAGACTTTAGGCCATCCATCCTGTCCTAACTCAAAAAAATACCAATATCTACGTGTAATTCTTGTAAAATCGGTGGTTTTTCCAATTTGAGATTTCACGTAAAAATATCGTGTCTCCGTATATTGTCTGTGTAGTGTTTGTTATTTGCACTGCCATTTTAAACACACTCTCGCTTGTATCATGGATCGACCGT